>JAIUJO010002340.1:95000-246988 GCA_023846275.1 Vanilla planifolia
AAAGAAGAGTAAGAGAAACAAGTAGATGATGATGATGATGATGAAGAAGAAGATGAAGATATAGAAGAAGAAGAAGAAAAGGAAGGAGGAGAAGAAGAAGGAAATGTGGAAGAAGAATAAGTTGAAGAAGAAGTGGGGGAAGAAGAAGAAGAAGAAGATGATGATGAAGATGATGAAGAAGAAGAAGAAAGAGAAGAAGAAGAAGAAAAACAAGAGAAACACGAAGAAGAAGGAGAAGAAGAAGAAGAAGAAGAAGAAGGAGATGAAGAAGAAGAAGGAGAAGGAGAAGAAGAAGAAAAAGAAGATGAAGAAGGAGTAGAAGAAGAAGAAGAAGAAGAAGATGAAGAAGAGGAAGGGGAAGAAGAAAAAGAAGAAGAAGAAGAAGAAGAAGAAGAAGAAGAAGAAGTAAAAGAAGAAGAAGAAATAGAAGAACAGGAGGAGGAGGAAAAACAAGAAGAAGGAGAAGGAGAAGAGGATAAAGAAGAAGAAGGATTGGAACAAGAAAAAAAGGAATAAGAAGAAGAGGAAGAAGAAGAAGAAGAAGAAGAGGAAGAAGGAGAACAAGAAGAAAGAGAGGGAGAAGAAGATGAAGAAGAGGAAGAAGAAGAGGAGGAAGAAGAAGAATGAGAAGAAGAACAAATAAGAGGTGGACGAGAAGATGGTTTGAGAATAGTGTTCATCAAACATATTAAAGTAGTTGGTGCTTTTGAGAGGCAAAAAGGAACCACTTGCCACTCATAAAGACCATCAAAAGTTTTAAAATTAGTTTTCTATTCATGACCAAGGCAAATACTTATTTGATAATAACCATTATAAAGGTCTTTTTTGAGAAGATGTTCTTACTAGAAATAAGATCTAATAAATACTCTAATAATGGGAATATAAATCAACATTTTAATTATTATTTTGTTAATCGATCTATTATCGGTACACATATACCATGAGGCATCCCTTTTAGAAGTTAAAAGTGTAGGAACTACAATGGGATAAAGCTTTCCTATAAGAAAGTTTTTCAAGTAGTTCATTAACTTCTCTCTTTAGTTTCATATATTTAGAAGAATTTATCTGATAATATGGAAGATTTGGTAACTAAGACTGAGGTATTTGGTCAATGGCATGCTAGATGTCTCTCAATAAAGGTAACTCATTATGAAGGTCCTTAGGAGTAATGTCAATAAATTTAGATGAAAGGTGAAGTATCAAAGGTAGATGACATGTCTCCATCTTCATTTTATTGACCTCTTTCATATACATGATGATGAATGAATTTGAATTAGAAAATTCTTTACATTACTTCTTAAAACCTAGTTTATTAATAGTTACTAAAGGTCTATGCATGCACAATCATCTCTCAATATGGTAATTAATTTGGGTTGTTTTCCTTTGTGTTGTTGTTTTGTAGGTTGTATTTTAAGTTTGGTTTTATGGATCACAAGGTTGTCTATAGGTTTTAGAGGAAACAATTTGATAGTTTTATCTTTAAATTTGAATACATTTGTATTCTCTTTATTATAATGAATGACATTAACGTCATAAGTTCATGGTCTTACAAGATAGATATGTGCTATGTCTAGGGTGAGGACATCATGCCACACATTGCCTTCATAGCTACCCATTTTTAAGAGAATAAGTCATTTAGATGTCACAAGCATGGAGGTTATGTTGACCTAACTCACCACCTATGACCAATGTACTCTTTTCATTACATGTGATAAAAATTCTAAGAACTTTTTTCCTCCTCTACAATAGTTTTAGATAATATTAGACAACTCATCACTCTTAAGTGTTCACTATCATCTATCCCAAGTTCTTCATTAGATAAAATTTGATCTTCATCTTGAAGTTCTTTTAGTTAATGTTCAATAGAGGAATCATCTTCCATGTATTAGACTTTTTCTCTAATTGGCATTACATGTGACAAGGCTTATAACATTTTTAATTAAAATGTCTTTGCCTATTCCTTTACAATTGTTAGGATAACTCTTTGAGGGTTAAGATGTGGAACTTTTTGTATTATAAGAGTTTTGGTATGTTGTTCTAAATTTCATAGTGATCTTATGAATGTGTGAAGAACTAAAAGAATAGTCTTTTAAGTGGAGGATGTAGGCTTTTTTGTCTTTCTACTAATAAGAGTAAAAAGCATCTCTTAAACTTTGTGGTTCATGAAGTTTCACTTTTCTGTCTAATTTCAATGCATAACCTTAAGATAAACTTATATACTGATTTCCAATAATTATAATTTCATTATATATGAGCAAAAAAATCCTCAAATTAACTCCACTTATCATTCACACTTAAAAATACATAGCACAAGGTTAAGAATTGTCCATGAAATTTCATTTGATGATGCCTTACGAAATATTTTGTCATTAACATTGCTTTCATTTCTATTTAACTCAGTACCTTTCTACTTATTCGCTTCTCTTTTACAAAAATGTTTGGCTAATAAATCTCTTCATAACCAGTAAGTCCTGTTTTTGCAAAACTAAATATTTTGTTGTCATTCATCATGTACCAATTACAAAATCCTCTATTTATTGAGCCAATCTAAGAATTCATTTGGTTCATGCATCCCACTAAACGTGTGTGCTTCTATCTTAACCATTTTATTTTAAATTCTAAGTTAGAATCATTTTGGTGTGGTTTATCGTCGTGGGCTTTTTTAATCATGCAATCATTATGTTGGGTATTAACTTTTTTGTCATATGATGTTGCATGGTGTAGTCTAGTACGGTTACTTGGCTGCATTTTTAAGACTCAAACTTGAGTGGTATGTTTAGAAATCATCGAAGAAAGTTTGTTAAAGTTTTCAATTTGAGACTTCTTTAATTATTCAACCTTATGATTTATGGCTTATTCTACTCAATGTACTTGTTTTATTGTTTCAAATTTGGTAGGCATTATGTGATATGAAGAGAAATCTAGAAAAGAATAAAACACAATTATGCAAAAGAAATTGAAATAATGTCAAAGGAAAATACAAAAAAGAAATGGATTTGAAGAAAAACAAAAGATATGTATTTTAGATTCTTGTTTTTTAATATTAAATTCACAAAAAAGTAATAAATTGGATTAAACTAAATCGAGTAAGCCATAGTATTAATAATATTTTTTTTCTTTTTGGTCATTCATTCAAGATTTTGTGCAACAATTAACATTCGATGGGAGGGTTAACGAAGTGTACCACTTCCTTACAACTTTTGCGTAATAGAAATAATGTTATGTTTAAAGGACAACGGATTGGTTTTATGAAATAAAGTTGCAATTATTTTGGTATCACAATCAAATGTTCAAAGAAATATTGCAAGACATGCTAGTTCTTTTTTAGAACTTCTAACCATATAAAGATCTATATTATGAAAGGACAAGATTGTATCTCTAGTGGGGCTTAATGAATAATAAAGTACAAGTAACCAAGCTTTAATTTAATGATACTATTATGATCTTCTACTTTTCTTCAAGGTACTTTATTCTCCCACGAAAATGGTGGGGGTCTTTGATTTGATAGAAAATTAATGTAAATGGAGAGAGGAATGAGTCAAGGAAAGAAAAGTATGAAAAAATGGCTCAAAAGAAGTGATGTATAGTAACACATTATTATTTTTTATATTAAATAAGTAGATATTAAAGCCAAAAAATGCTAAATTGAAAAAGCCTAATATTAATAAATGAAAATGATGTAGAGTTAACCAGGAGGAGATTTAAAGTTTCGTAGAAATATAAATAATTGAAAGAAAAAATTTTTAAAAAAAATGAGACAAATTATATGAGAAAGTTTCACAGTAAGATATTGATTAGATTTTGTGTGGCATCCTTTATTGACAAATTTGATATAAATAAAAATATCTCATAATGAATGCAAAACCTTACAAAACAAACCATTTTGTAATATAAAAATTAATATTAATTAGATAGAGCTCATAAAAAATAACACACAATTTGCTTTCATCTATTAAACCTCATTTGGAAATATTGAAAATTTTCAAAATAAAATACCGAAGAAAATTATTATTTTGATATTATGTTATAGATACGTAAATCAAAATGAACTAAATCAAAAGGATGAATAATTACTAAGTCGAAGTACTAGAAAGGTCACACTAGAAAAGGTTTAGAATTATATTATAATATATCCAATGGAAAGAGAAAATTTTGAATAAATGAGATAAATCATACGAGAAAGTTATATTCAAAGATACTAAAGAGATCAAGTACAACAAACTTGATTTTTAAACATAGTAAAAGTCAACATGACTCTAAAAGAAAGTCATGACCCTCAAATATAAAATATTAAAAATATATAAATAAATATTTAATTTGATAGCATTCATCAAGATGAGTTGGATGTTGTTTGTATCATCTCGATCACACCACATTAAAATTACTATGAATAACTAAATGAAAAAGTGTAAATAATTTTTTTTTTATTTTTTATTTATTAGATATATGTTTATGCTAAATAAGGTAAAGTGAAGTAATATAATACAACCAAAAAAGTATTATAAACATCACATAAGAAGATTTGTGCAGTTATATAATAATACAACTAATTCAAAGCAAAAAAATTCAAGAAATAATAATTTTTTTAATAGATAGAGCTTGTTGAGAAAAGTCCAACAATATTTGCTTTGTCTTGATTTGACCAAGTTTGGAATTACTACAAACTCAAGTAGTAAAAAAGCATAAGCGGCAAAGGGAATTATTTTAGTGTTACTTAAATATACATTAAAGCTAAAATGAAATAAATAGGAGCAATATAATATAGACAAAAAAGGCAATGTAAATGTTAAAAGACAAAAGATTTAAGCATACCAAAAAAATTAAAAAAAAAATAAAAGAATAACATGTAAACGAATGAGATAAATTATTTGTGAAAATAAAATTCAAATATACTAAGGAGATGGAGTGTAATTTAGTCATTCATCAAATTTAGCAAGAATCAAAATATGTCCAAAAGAGTGCTAAAAGTAATGAAAAATTAAATATTCAAAAATAAAAAACAAATAAGAATCATTTGGTATTTGTATAAATTACAAAAACAAATAATCATGAAACTAATTAATATTTACTTTAATAATAAATAAATAAATATTAAAGTGGAAATGACATATTAAATAATTGTAACATAACCAAATCAAAAAAATGTAAAGGTAATTTTAGAGGAGAATTAAAGTTTCCTAATATCATATCTAAATTAAAGCTAAGCATTTGTAAAAATGAGATAAATTATACTCAAACGCTATAATCAAATATAGTAAGGAGATTGAGGGTAGCATTCTCATTTGTTAAATTAGATATCAAATAAAATATTTTACAAAATGTAACAAAATCCATGAAAATAAATAGTTAATAATGTCAAAGTTAAAATTTAAATTAGTAGAGCTGATTTAGACAACCATAACGAAGTCTTTTCATCTCCATTGAATGTCAATTTGAATTACTAAAAATTACAAAAGCAAATATGTTAGATAAATTATATAAGAATGTTACATTCCAACAAATATAGATGATCTAACATAACATCGTCAATCATTTAATCAGGAAAAAATAAAAAAAATCTTATAAAAAATGCCAAAATCATAGAAAATTGAATATTTAAATAGTAAAGAAATGAACTTTTCATTAGACCTTCCTTGCAATTACCATGAATTACTAAAGCTAACAAGCATAAAAAAGAAAAAATATTTTTTTAATTTTATATATATATATATATATAACATGAAATGAGTTAAATTAAATCAATGTAATATAACTAAATCAATGTGATTTAAAGCCCACATGAGAGTAGATTTTAAGTTATATGGTGAAATAAACAAATTAAAGCAAAACATTTCAAAAAATGAGATTGAATTTGTGAAAAAGTTACGTTCCATGTTATAGGGAGATCGAGTGACCCATTCTCCATTGTCAAATATGGTACAAATCAAAATGTCTAATAAGACATGCAAAATACAAGAAAAATTAATATTTAAAATACTAAAATGATATTTAATTGTATATAGATGATAAAGATAAGCTCGATGAGATTTATCTTATCTCAATCAAACCTTATTTAAAGTACAACAAATTACCAAAAATAAATAAGAATAAAAAATATAAAATATTATTTTAATATTATGTAGATGTATATTAAAACTAAAATGTGACAATTTTAAATAATGTAATATGCCCAAATCAATGCACTTAAAATTTAAGTTGAGAAAAGAATTGTAGTTTAAGGGCAATATAACAAAATCAATGTAAAGAATTTAAAATAATGTGGTATTTTATAAGAAAGTTTGATTCCAAAACACTCCACATCGATCAAAATGTCTTGTAATGATTGTAGAACCATAACAAAAAATATTTAAAATTATAGAAATCAATATTTCATTGGATAAAGGTGGAAAAGTTAAGTCCAACAAAATTTGTTTCATCTCAATAGCATGCCATTTTGAATGATTATGAAAAACTAAATAAATATGCAGATTAATTTTAAATTATTATTTTGATTTCAGGTAAATAAATATAAAAATTTTGGTGAGATAAATTGAGGTGATGTAATATGACCAAATCAAAGTGATGCAAATCTAAAACTAGCAGAGAATTAGAGTATCATATTTGTATAACCAATTTAAAGAAATAATGTTATAGAAATTAAAGAAATTGCATGAGAAAGTTATATTCCAAGATACTAAAGAGAACAAGTACATCATTATTACTAGTCAAATAAGTTAGCAAACAAAATACTCATATAAAATATGCCAAAATCCATTAAAATAAAATACCTGAAAATAAAAAGTGAATATTTAATTAGATAGAGATCATAGATACAAGTGTTGTGATGTTTATTTTGCATTGATCAGATCTCATTTGTAATTACTATTAATTACAAAAATAAATTGGCACAAAACATAATATTTATTTAAGTAATAAGTAAATTGATATTAAAGTTGAACGAGAGAAATTAAAGCATATGAATAGAACTCAATAAAAGTAATGTAAAAGTTACACAGGAGAAGATATAAAGTTTCATAGCAATTAAAACAAACCCAAGTAAAAAATTTGATGGAATGAGATAAATTTTATAGGCTTATTACATTTGAAGATATAAAGAAGACTAAGTGCACATGCTCAACCTAAAATATAGTATCAATTAAAATATCTTATAAAGCATTGAAAACATATTATGAATTAAAATATTATGAAATAAAGAAATTAATATTTAATTGGACACATCTCATTGAGACTAGACCAATGACATTTGTTCCATCTCAATTAGAACTTGTATCAAATTACTATGAAGTACTGAAATAAAAAAACACTAATAATAACAAAATATTATTTCAATATTTAATAACAATATATAAAAGCAGAATTGAGATAAAATTTTCAAAAATATAAAAAATTTAAATGGATAGAGCTCATTGAAAGGTGTCCAACAATATATGTTTAATCTCATTAGACCTTGCATAGAATTATTGAGAAATTACCAAATGAGAAAGATATAAAAATATTATTTTAATATTAACTAAACTTATATTAAAGTTGGTGTTAGATAAACAAAAGAAATGTAATATAGCAAGATCATATCATCGAAATAACTTCCCAATATGAGATTTAGAGAGTAATAATAATATAACCAAATCAAAGCATAACAACTCATAAGATGAGAACAATTATGTAGGATTGTTGCATTCCATGATAATAAAAAGATGGAGTATAACATTTTTATTCATTAAATAAGTTAAGTTACCAAAACTTTGAAAAAATGAATATTTAAAAATATTAAAAAATATAATATTATAAAGATCATAAAGATTTATTTAACAACATTCGTTTGGCATCAACCAATCCTCAACTTGAATTACTTTGAATTATCAACATAAATAGGCATAAATTACAAGAAAGTATTTTTTTAAATACTAGATGAATATATTATAATTAAATGAGATAAATTGAAGCAACATAATTTAATAAGATCGAAGAAATGTAAAGCTAACATAGGATAAGAATTAGAGTTGGTAATAATATAATCAAATTGATGAAAACCTTTTGAGCAAATAAGATGAATTGTATAAAAAATTTCATTCCAAGATAGTGAGTAGACGAAGTGTTGCGTCGATGATCATCAAATAAAGTACAAATTAAAATGTCTCATAAAATGTGCTAAAGCCCTTATAAATAAGAAACTTAAAAATATATAAATGAGGATATAATATAGTTGAGCTTGTCAACAACAATCAAATGATATTTGTTCTTCTTAATTAGACCTAATTTAGAATTACTTTGAATTATAATGCAAAAAATCATAAATAATAATAAATTATTATTTTAGCTTAAAGCATTTGAGATTAATTAAAGAAATGTAATATTAGTAAATCAAAGTCATATGAAAGTTAGAGATGTAGACATTTGGAGTTACACACTAATATAAAAAGTTCAACAAAAAAGTTTTATGAAATGACAAAATTTATGAGAAGATTGCATTCCAAGATACAAAGGAGTCCGAGACTAACATCCTTGATCATCAAAGAAGATACTAATTAAAGTATCACATCAATTATTAAAATATTCTAAAAATAAAAAATAGAAAAATATAGAAATAAAAGGTTTTGGATAGGGCTCACCAAGATTAATAAAATGTAATTTCCTTTTCCTCAATCAGTCCTTTTTTGAATTATTATGAATTAAAAAAAAAGATAAGAATATATTATAATATAGTTCTATTTAATATTAAGTAAATATATATTAAATTAAAAAGGTGATAAATTGAATCAATATAATATAATAAAATCAAAATAAAGTATAAGTCACATGGGAAGAGTTTCATAGTATAGAAACTAACTAACCAAATCAAAGTAAAAAAGTAGAACAAATGAGATAAAAGATGCAAGAAAGTTTCAATCCATGATAGTAAGATTGTCATGTCTAATATCCTTTATCAGCACATTATGTAAAAAATCAAAATGTGTCATAAAGCATGTAAAAAAAAAAAAAAATTATTTAAAATTATGGATATTAATATTTAATTGCATAAAAATGATTAAGATGAGTGCAACTTTTTCTTGATAAGACTTCATTTGGACTTATTGTGAATTAAAAATTTTAAATAAGAAGAAATAATAATAAATATTTATTTTAATAATAAGTAAATATACATTTAAACTGATATGAGATAAATGACAGAAATATATCATAACAAAATTAATGCAATGTTAAGTTGAAGAGATTAGTGATTTTAACTTATATCAAATTAGACAAAAGTAAAAGAAAAAATTTCAAAAAATAAGAAAAATTGTATGGAAAAGAAGCATTTCAAGAAAATAAAAAGATTGATATGACATCCTCGATAGGCAAACACAGTATAAATTAAAATATCTAATAAAACATGCAAAAGCTTACGAAAATTAAACATTAAAAAAATAAAAATAAATGATTATTTAATTTCATAAAGCTCCTCAATATTATACCAATGATGTTTGTTATTTTTTGTTAGACTTAGTTTATAATTATTGTGAAAACCCATAATAAAGATGCATAAATAATGACAAGTGTTTTCAAATATCAAATAAATATATATTAAACCTAAAAGAGACAAATTAAAGTAATAAAACATAACCAAATCAAAGCAAACTAAATATCATAAGAGGGCAACATTCATGTTACATAGTAGCATGACCAACTCAAGAAAAATTTTGAAGAGGTGAAATAAAGTTTTTGAGAAAATTGCATTCTAATATAATAATGACATCAAATGTAATATCTACTGTCATTAAATTTAGTACAAATCAAAATGTCTCCTAAAATATATAAAAACCTATGAAAATAAAAAATAAATATTTAATTGAAATGGCTCATGGAGATGAGTCTAACGATGTCGCTTTCATCGTAATCAAATCTCGTTAATATTTTCTAGGTATCACCAAAGTAAATAAGCATAAATTGTATAATTTATTTAATATTAAAAAATATATATTATGAATAAAATGAGATAAATTGAGAAATATAATATTACTAAGTCAAGCTAATGTGAAGGTCACAGAAGAAGAGATGTAGAGTTATATATATTAAAATAACTATATCGAATTTAAAAAAATGAAAAATGGGGCATATATTACTTGGGAAGGTTGCATTCATATTTTATGAAGAGATTGAGTGTAAAATATGTTGTCCTCAAATCATGTAAAAATAAAAAAAAATCATGAAGTGTACCAAGTCCATAGAAAATAACTTATTTAAAAAAATATAAAATGAATATTTATTTCTATAGAGATCATTGAGATGGATTCATTGATATTTGTTTTGACTATATCACACCTTATTTAGAATAATAAAGACTAAAAAATTAAATAATCATAAATAAAATAAATTATTATTTTAATCTTTTGTATATATATAATACAGCTAAAATATCAAAAATTGAATGAATGTAACATTACAAAATAAAAGTAATTCGTATATCACATGAGAAGTGATTTAGAGTCAAATATTAATATAAACAAATCAAATAAAATTTTTTTAGAAATTAGATTAATTAATTAACTTGAAAATTTACATTGCAAGATACTAAAGAGAGTGAGTGTAACAACCTTGATATTTAAATAAGGTATGAATCAAAACAACTCATAAAGAATGTAAAAATCATAGAAAGCCAAATACTTATAAATATTTGAAATAAATATTGTATTGGATGAAGCTAATCAACTTGACTTTAATGATGCTAGTTTCATCTCGATCATTCCTTTTTGGAAATTACTAGGAATCTCCAAAAAAATTGGCATAAATGTTAACAAATTATTATTTCAATATTAAGTATATATATATATATATAAATGAGATAAATTGAAATAAGTTTTAAAAAACCGAATCAAGGAATTATAAATATCTAATAAGAGGAGAATTGGAGTTTCATAATAATATACCAAAATCAAAGGAAAAAGTTTGAAGAAATAAGTTAAATTGTAACACATTGTTTACTTTCAAGATGCTAAGGAGAATGACTGTCACATTGTTTATAATCAAATAATGTTTGAATCTAAATATCTAGTAAAGCATTTGAATGCCATAGATAATAAAAAAAGGAAAATATTAATAAATAATTACTAAATTGGATAAAACACATTTAGGTGAATCCAATCACATTTGTTTCTCTTTGTTTGAATCTCATTTGGTATTACTTAAAATTATGAAAGAAACTAAGTACAAATAATTAGTTTAATATTAAGTAAATATATACTAAAGCTCAATTAAGAAAAATTGAAGCAGTGTAACATACAAAAATCAATCTGACATAAACATTGCATGAGAGTTGAAATAGAGTTTGACTGTAATACAATTACATCAAAGAAAAACATTTGAAGAAATTAGATAAATTTCAAGGGAAAGTTACATCCTAAGAGATTAAGGAGATCAATTTTAGCTTCCTTGATTATCAAATTAAGTAAGATTAGAACTTCTTGATAAAATATTTAAAAATATAAAAACAAAAATTTAATTGGACAGAAGTTGTTTAGGCTAGTCTAATGATTTTTTTCCATTTCCATTGAGTCTATTTCGAAATTAGCATGAATTACAAACTAAATCAGCATAAATAATGCAAAATTATTTTTTAAAATATTAATCAAATAAATATTAAATTTAAAATGTGATAAATTAAAGTAATGAAATTTAAGCAAATAGTACTGATGTAATGGTCACATTAGTGTAGATTTCGGCTTACATATTAGTATAACAAACTTAAAGCATAAAATTTAAGGAAATGACCCCAATTTTTTGAGAAAGTTTTATTCAAAAGTTTGAAAAAGATCAACTATATCATCCTCCAACATGAAAAAGTATGAATAAAAATTTCTCATGAAATAATCACAAATGTGGAGATATAGATTTTTTTGTTTGCATAACGAAATCAAAGCCAAACAATTAAAACTTTAGATAACTTGTATAGGAAATTTTATTCTTAGAAACTAAAGGGATTGAGTGTAAGACTCTTGATCATCAAATCAGATATGAATCAAACATTCTCATAAAAATAGGATAAAATAACAAAAAGTATTTAAAATTATATTTATAAATTTTTATTTGGTTAGAGCTCATCAAGTTGACTTCCATAGCATTTCTTTCATCTGAAAATGATCTTCTTTAGAATAACTATGAATTAATAATTTAAATAGCCAATTATAATAATAAATGATTATTTCTATATTAAGTAAATATAAATTAAAGTTGAAATTTGATAAAATGATGCAATCTAAATTCAATGGGACGCAACGGTCAATGAAGGGATAATTAGAGTATCATTGTTATATAACATATATTTAAAGTAAAATGTTTAAAGAAATGCTATAAATCATGCTAGAAAGTTTCATTCCAAGATATACAGCGAGATGTTGTACAACAAAAATGGGTGAATTGTTTAGTATAAAATATTTGATTTCTTTCAAATCTATTTAAAGAAATAGTTTTAAAGCATTTTAAAAGGATAAAGCAATTATCCAAAAATTATTTTGTACAAATTTTTAATATAATTTTTTAAAAAGTGACTAATAAATTTTTATAAAAATTACTATATGGAACTATTAATAGGAATTAAAAGGTGTAGTAACGAATTTTTATGTTCTTCTTCTTAAAATAATTCTACGTCCACTCGAAATAAAAACAAACGAAAATAAAATACTCATTATAAGCCTTTAACCGAATGACGAGGAAGCTAAACCCTTATAAAAATGAAACAGAAAAAGAAAGCTACTGGACCTTACAATGAAATGAAATTGTAACAAAAGAAAAACATTTGATGACGTAAATCCAAATAACACAACAAAAATCCAATGTTTAATGAAACAATTAAAGAGGCACAAAGTACCTTAATTAAATAAATTAGAATTTGAGAAAAGTAATATATCAGTTAATTTGAGAATAAAGTATGATTTTCGGATTTTGACAACTAAAAACAGAATGTGTGGAAGTTGCAAAGAGAACTGATTGCCAATGGCTTGATGTTTGTGACTTCAAATTTTTTTTCCAAATTGTTTAAAAATTAATCAATTCATTTCATAAAAAAATTCAACCATTTGTAGATATTTTCTAATAGCTAAAAACATTTACCATATAAGCAAAATATTTGCTACTACTATGCCAACTTTTTTATTTTTTAATTAAAAATTATTATTTAAATAAAATATTTCAATTTCTGGAAATAATGGCTTAAAGATCTATAGCATAACTATTGGTCGATTAGAATGATCAGCATCATTTGATCACGACTATTTAGAAATAAGATTTGACATGGAATATTTTTTTTGAAACCTCATAAAAATACTGCATTTTTATCCAAAAAGTAGAACGAACATGGAGCATGCCATCCAAAAATGGTGTGATCACATGAATGATATAAACTGGGATTATAAAAAAGTTTAGATGATTAGGATCATTAAACTACTAAATTGTGTGATCATATATTTCTATGTAATGTAGAAATTTTGAAGTTTGCAATAAGTAATAAGGCTTTCTTTTATGCCCACATATTCCTTTTTGACTCTATTTTTCTCTTATAAGATCTTTTGTGAGCTATAAAGGCAGCCTGATTGTTTTAAATAATGCCTCACCAGTTCACTTAAGAAGTGTTTACTTGTGAACTTATGAATTCGTTAAAATTTAGTTTCAAATGTGGGAGTGATAACTTGATCTAAGACATCTCTTCTTATTTTAGATAAATTATAAATATTAAAAATCATTAATGTTCTTTAAGAAGTTTAATTCTAAGTCACTTTTTGTTCCTTCTAATAAAAAGTTTACTCAAGTTTTGTATTTCAAAAAAAATAAATTTAAATAACTAGATTTGAATTCAAAATTTATCTCACAAAGCTTTATCACTTAAAAGCTAGATGATCACCATGGGATTACAAGAGTAGAGTAGAGAAAAGCAAAGTAGAGTAGAGTAGAGTTGAGTAGAACAGCATAAAGCATAGTAGAGCAAGGTTAAGCTAAACTATATTAAGCTAGGCTAGGCTAGGTTAGAGTAGAATAGAGTAGAGTAGAGTAGAGTAGAGTAGAGTAGGGTATAGTAGAGTAGAGTGGGGTAGAGTTGAGTAAGACTGGGCAAGGATAGGCTAGAACAGAATAGAGTAGAGTGGAGCAAGGTTAGGCTAAGCTAGACTAGGTTAGAGTAGGGTAGAGTTGAGTGGAGTGGAGCTGTGTAGAGTTAGGTTAGGCTAGGCTAGGAAAGGCTAGCTATAGTAGAGTATAGTAGAGTAGAGTAGAGTAGAGCTCGATTAAGTTAGGCTTGGTTAAGCTGGGAAAGGCTTGAGTAAAGTAGAGTAGAGTAGAGCAGAGCAAAGTAGAGTAAGGAAGGGCATAGTAGAGTAGATTAAAGTAGAGAAGAGTAGAGATAGTGTAGAGTAGAGTAGAACAGAGTAGAGTAGAGTTAAGTAGAGTAGTACAGAGTATAGTATAGCTAGGTTAGGCTAAACGAGGCTAAGTTAGTGTAGATTAGAGTAGAGTAGGGTATAGAAAAGTAGAGTAGAGTATAGTAGAGTAGAGTTGAGTAGAGTAGGGCTAGGTTAGGCTGTGGTAGGCAAGGCTAGGCAAGGCTAGGCAAGGTTAGGCTAGAGTAGAGTAGAGTTGAGTAGAGTAGAGTAGAGTGGAGTAGAGTTGAGTTAGGTTAGGTTAGGCTAGGCTAGGTTAGGCTAAGCTAGGCAAGGTTGGGCTAGGCTTTGCTAAAGCAGAATGGACTAGAGCATAGTAGAGCGAAATAATGTAGAGCAAAGAAGAGCAGAGTAGTGTAGAGTGAAGCAGAGTAGGGTAGAGAAGAGTAGAGCAAGGTTAGTCTAGGTTAGGCCAGACTATGTCAGGCTAGGCTAAAAACAAGAAGAGTAGAGTACAGCTAGTTAGAATAGCCTAGGCTTGGCAATAGCAGAGTAGTGTAGAGTAGAGTAGAGCAGAGTAGAGCAGAGCAGAGTTGAGCCTGGTGGAGTATAGCAGAGTTGAACAAAGTTGAGTAGAGTAGAGAAGAGTACATTAGAGCAAAGCAAAGAAAAGCTAGTAAGGATAGGTGAGGATAGAGTGGAGTAGAGTACAGTAGAGTAGAGCTTGGTTTGTCTAGTCTAAGAAAGGCTAGGCTAAACAAGGCTAGAGTAGAGAAAAGTAGCATAGAGTAGAGGTGAATTAGGTAGAGTAGAGTAGAGCAAAAAAGACCAAAGGCAAATCAGAGTAGAGAAAAGTAAAACAGAGCAGAGCAGAGTGGAGAGAAGTAAAGCAGAGTAGAGTAGAGCAGAGTAGAGCAGTGTAAAGAATAGTAGAGCTAAGTTAAGCTAAGCTATACTAGGCAAGTCTAGGCTAGGCAAGGTTAGAGTAGTGTAGAGTAGAGTAGAGCAGAGTAGCATAGAGTAGAGTAGAGTAAAGTAGAGCATAGTAGAATAGAGTAGAGTAGAGGAGAGTAGAGTAGAACAGAGTAAAGTGGAGTATAGTAGAGTAGAGTAGAGCTAGGTTAATTAAGCTAGGCTAGGCAAGTCTTGGCTAGGGTAGAGTAGAGTCATGTAGAGTAGAGTAGAGCTAGGTTAGGCTAGGTTAGGCTAGGCTTGGCTAGACTATAATAGAGTAGAGTAGAGTAGAGTAGAGTAGAATAGAGTAGAGCTTGGTTAGGCTAGGTTAGGCAAGGATAAGCTAAGGTTGGCAAGGCAAGAGAAGAGTATTATAGAGTATTATAGAGTATAATAGAGTAGAGTAGAGTAGAGCTAAGCTTAGTTAGGCTAGGCTAGAGTATAGTGGAGTAGAGTAGACTATAGTAGAGTAGAGAAGAGCAGGATAGAGTAGAGTAGAGTAGAGCAGAGTAAAGAAAAGCAAAGAAAAGCTTGGTAGAGCTAGGTTAGGATAGGCTAGGATAGGCTAAACTAGGCTAGGTTAGAGTAGAGTAAAGTAAAGTATAGTAGAGCTAGGTTAGGCAAAGCTAAGGTAGGCTAGGCAAGGCAATGCTAGGATTTAGTGTAGTAA
The DNA here is from genome assembly GCA_023846275.1 of Vanilla planifolia. Classification (NCBI taxonomy): domain Eukaryota; kingdom Viridiplantae; phylum Streptophyta; class Magnoliopsida; order Asparagales; family Orchidaceae; genus Vanilla; species Vanilla planifolia. Next base: position 110,967 of record JAIUJO010002340.1, read on the forward strand.
TGAAGTGTTTAGTATATTAGAGTATAGTAGAGTAGAGTAGAGATTTGTTAGGCTAGGCTAGGCAAGGTTAGGCAAAACTAGGCTCGAATAGAGAAGAGTAGAGAAGAGTAGAGCAGAAAAAAGTAGAGCAGAGCAAACCAGAGTAAAGTAGAGTAGAGCAGAGTAGAATAGAGTAAAGCAGAGAAGAGTAGAGTAGAGACATGTTTGGCTAGGCAATAGTAGAGTGGAGTACAGCAAGGTTTGGCTACCTGCCATTGCTAGGCCTGGGTAGAGTGGCTATGCTAGGCTATAATAAAGTAAAGTAGAGTAAAAAAGAGTATAGTAGAGTAGAGTAGAGCAGAGCAGAGTAGAGTAGAGAAGAGTGGAGAAGAGTAGAGCATAGTAGAATAGAAAAGAGTAAAGTGGAGTAGAGTAGAGCAAAGAAGAGTAGAGATAGGTTTGGTTAAGCTAAGCCTTGTTGGACTAGGTTAGGCTAAGTTATACTAGGTTAGAATAGAGTAGAGTAAGATACAGTAGAGTAGAGAAGAGTAAAGTAGAGTAGAGTAGAGTATAATGGAGTAGAGGAAAGCAAAACAGAATGGGATAAAGAAAAGCAGAGCAGAGCATAGCAGAGTAGAGCAGAGTAGAGTAGAGCTGAGCAAAGTAGAGAAGAGCAAAGTAGAGTAGTATAGAGTAGAGTAGAGCTAGGTTAGGCTAAGCTAGCTCAAGCCTTGGTAAGGTTAGGGTAGAGTATTATAGAGTATAGAAGATTAGAGTAGAGTAGTATGGAGTAGAGTATAGTAGAATAAAGTAGATTATAATAGAGTAGAGTAGAGTAGAGTAAAGTAGAGTAGAGTATAATAGAATAGAATAGAGTTGAGTAGATTAGAATAGAGTAGAGTAGAGTAGAGTAGAGTAGGGTAAAGTTGAGTAGAGTAGAATAGAGTTTAGTAGAGTACAATAGAGTAGAGTCCGGTAGAGTAGAGTAGAGTAGAGTAGAGTAGAGTAGAATAGAGTAGAATAGAGTAGAGTAGAGTAGTGTTAGGTTAGACCAGGCTAGAGTAGAGTAGAATAAAGTTAGGTTATGCTATGCTAGATTAAGTTAGGTTAAGCTAGAGTAGTGTAGAACAGTGTAAAGAAGAGTTTAATAGAGCTAGGTTAGGTTTGGCCAGGCTAGGGTAGGTTTAGAGTAGAGTAGAGTAGAGTATAGTAGAGAATAGCTAGGTTAGGCTTGGCTAGGTTATAGTATAGTAGACCAGAGTATAATAAAGAAGAGCAGAGCAAAGCATAGCAGAGTAGAGTAGAGGCAAGTTAGGTTAGGCTAGGAGAGGCTAGGCTAAACAAGGTTAAGCTAGAGTAGAGTAAAGACGAGTAGAGTATGGTAGAGTAGAGTAAAGTAGAGCTAGGTTAGGCTAGGCTCGACTAGGGTATGTTGAAGTAAAATAGAGTAGATTAGAGTAGAGTAAAGTAGAGTAGATTAAAATAGAGTATAGTAGAGTAAAGTAGAGTAGAGTTTGGTTAGGCTATGCTTGGCTAGGTTAAGGTAGTAGGCTAGGCAAGGTAAGCTAAAGTATAGTAAAGAAGAGTGGATTAGAGTAGAATAGAGTTGAGTAAGGTTTTGTTAGGCTAAAATAGGCTAGAGGATAGTAGAGTAGAGAAGAGTATAGGAGAGTAGAGATGAGATAAGCACAGTAGTGCAAAGTAGAGTAGAGTAAAGCAGAGTAGAGCAGGGTAGAGCTGTGCTAGATAAGGCTAGGCTAAGCTAGAGTAGAGTAGAACACGAGTAGGCTAGATGCTGGAGTAGAGTAGAGTAGAGTAGAGAAAAGTAGAGCATACCTAAGCTGAGCAAAACAGAGAAAAGCAGAGTAGAGCTGAGTAGAGCAAAGAGGAGCAGAGTAGAGATGAGAGCAGAGTTAAGTAGATTAGAGTAGAGCAAAATAGAGCAAAGTAGAGAAGTGTAGAGTAGTGGTAGGTTAGGATAAGCTATGTTAGGCAAGGCTAGGATAGGTAAGGTTAGAGTAGAGTGAGAAGAGTAGAGTGAGAAGAGTAGAGTGGAGTAGAGTAGAGTAGAGTAGAGTAAAGCTTGTTTAGGCTTGGGTAGGCTAAGTTAGGTTAGGCTAAGCTAAAGTAGAATAGAGTAGAGTAGAGTAAAGGAGAGTAGAGAAGAGTGGAGTAGAGCTAAGTTAGGTTAGCCTGGGCAAGGCTAGGCTAGAGTAGAGTAGAGTTGAGTAGAGCAAAGTAAAGTAGAGTAGAGTAGAGTAGAGCAGAGCAAATCAAAGCGAAGCAGAGTAGAGCTATGTAGAGCATAGTAGAGCAGAGCAGAGTAGGGAAGAGCAAAGCTGAGAAGAGCAAAGCTAAGTTAGTATAGGTTAGGCTAGGATAGGCTTGATTAGAGTATAATAGAATATAATAGAGTAGAGTACAGAAGAATAGAGCTATGTTAGGTAGGGCTAGGCTAGGCTAAGTTAGAGTAGAGTAAAGTAGAGTAGAGTAGAATATAATAGAGTAGAGGAAAGTATAGTAGAGCTAGGTTAGGCTTGGGTAGGCTAGGCTAGGCTATGCTAGGCTAGAGTAGAGTAAAGTAGAGTAGAGTATAGTAGAGTAGAGTAGAGCAAGGTTAGGTAAGGCTAGGCTAGAGTAGAGTAGAGAAGAGCTAGGTTAAGCTAGGCTAAGTTAGGTTAGGTTAGAGAAGAGTAGTGTATAGTAGAGTAGATTAGACTAGAGTAGAGCAGAGTAGAGCATAGCATTGTAGAGTATAGATAAGTAGAGAAGTGCATAGTAGAGTGGAGCGTAATAGAGCAAAATAGTGTAGAGTAGAGTAGAGTAGAGCAAAGTAAAGTAGAGTAGGGCTTTGTTAGGCTAAGATAGGCTCACTTAGTCTAAGTTAGAGTAAAGGAGAGTAGAGTAGATTAAAGTAAAGTAGAGTAGAGTATAGTATAGTATAATATAATTGAGTAAAGTAGAGTAGAGTTGAGCAAGGTTAGGCTAGGCTCAGCTAGGCTGGGCTTGGTTAGGCTAAGCTAGAGAAGAGTAGAGTTGTGTAGAGTAGGGTAGCATTAGGTTAGGTTAGGCTAGGCTAGGTTAGGTTAGAGTTAAGTAGAGTAGAGTAGAGTAGAATAGTGTAGAGTAGAGAAGAGCAGTGTAAAGTAGAGAAGAGTAGAGTAGAGCTAGGTTAGGTTAGGCTAGGCTAGGAAAGCTTAGAATAGACTAGAGTAGAGTAGAGTAGAGTAGAGTAGAGCTAAGATAGGCTAAGCAAGGCTAAGCTAGGTTAGAGTAGAGTAGACAGTGTAGAGGATAGTAAAGTATATTAGAGTAGAGTAGTATAGATCTAGGCTAGGCTATACTAAGCTAGAGTATGCTTGATTAGGCTAAGCTAAGCTAGAGTAGAGTAGAGTAGAGTAGAGTAAAGAAGAGTAGAGTAGAGTAGAGCAGAGTAGAGTGGAGAATAGTAGAGAAACATAAAGCAGAGTAACGTAGAGTAAAGCTAGGTTAAGTTAGGCTAGACTAAGCTAAGCTAGGTTGTGTTTGGCTAGGCTAGAGTAAAGTAGATTAGAGTAGATTAGAGTAGAGCTAGGTTAGGTTAGGTTATGTAAGGTTAGAGAAGAGTAGAGTAAAGTAGAGCTAAGTTAGGCTAGGTTAGGCTAAGATAGGTTGGGGTAGGTTAGGCAAGGCTAGGTTAGGCTATAATATAGTATAGTGGAGTTGAGTAGAGTAGAGTAGAATATAGTAGAGCTAGGTTAGGCAGGCCATCCTAGAATATAGTAGAGCAAAACAAACCAAAGTAGAGTATAGTAGAGAAGAGTAGAGTGGAGTAGGGCATTGTAGAGCTGAGTTGAGTAGATTAGAGAAGAGCTAAGTTAGGTTAGGTTAGGCTAGGCTGGGTTAGAGTAAAGCTATGTTAGGTTAGGTTAGGCAAGGCTAGGTAAGAGCAGAGTAGAGTAGAGCTAGATTAGGTTAGGCTAGGCTTGGTAAGGCTAGGCAAGGCTTGGATAGGTTTGGCTAGGCTATGGTAGAGTAAAATAGAGTAGAGTATGGTAGAGTAGCATAGAGTTGAGTAGGATGGAGTAGAGCTAGGTTAGGTTAGGAAAGACTGGGTTAAGCTTGAGTACAATAGAAGAGCATAGAGTAGAATAGAGTAGAGTAGAAAAAAGAAGAGAAGAGAAGAGTTCAGAAGAGTAATGTAGAGTAGAGCTTGGTTAAGCTAAGATAGGCTAGGCTAGGCAACGCTAGGTTAGGCTAGAGTAGAGTAGAGCTAAGTGTGGCTAAGCTTACTAGGCAAGTTTAGAGTATGGTAGAGTAGAGTAGGGTAGAGTATAATAGAGTAGGGCTAGGTTAGGTTAGGCTAGGCTAGGCTATCCTTTGGTAGGCTAGGATAGGCTAGGCTAGTGTGGATTAGAGCAGAGTAGAGTGGAGTAGTGTAGAGTGTAGTAGAGTAGAGTAGAGTAGACTAGAGTAGAATCAAGTAAAGTAGAGCTCGATTAAGCTAGGTTAGGCTAGAGTAGAGTGGAGTAGAGTGGTGTAAAGTTGAGTAGAGTAGAGTAGAGTAGAGAAGAGTAGAGCAGAGTAGAGCAGAGCATATCAAAGAAAAGTGGAGTAAAGAAGAGTAGAGCATGGTTAGGCTACGCTAGGCTAGAGTAGGCTAGGCTAAGAAAAACTAGCCTAGGATAGAGTGGAGTAGAGTATAGTAGGGTAAGAAAGAGTATAGTAGGGTAAGAAAGAGTATAATAGAGTAGGGTAAAATAGAGCTATGTTAGACTAGGCAAGGCTAGGCTAGGCTAAATTAGGCTAGAGTAGAGTAAAGTTTGGTAGAGAAGAGTAGAATAGACTATCAAAGTAGAGAAAAGTAGAGTAGAGAAGAATAGAGTAGAACATAGTAGAACAGAGCAGAGTAGAGAAGAGTTAAGAGGAGTTGAGTGGAGTAGAGCAGAGTAGATTAGTGTAGAGTAGAGTATAGAAGAGTAGAGAAGAGCTAGGTTATGCAAAGTGAGGCTAGGCTTAGTTAGAGTAGAGTAGAGTAGAATAGAGTGGAGTAGAGCTACATAAGGCTAGGCTAGGTTAGGCAAAGCAAGGCAAAGCTAGGCTAAGAAAGGCTAGGCTAGGCTTGGCTAAGCTAGGCTAAGCTAGGCAAGAGTATAGTAGAGTTGATTAGAGTAGAGAATAGTAAAGCAGAGCAGAGCAGAGAAGAGTAAAGCATAGTATAGCAGAGCAGAGTAGAGCAGGGAATAGCAGAGCAGAGCATAGTGGGCAGATCAGAGCAGAGAGTAGAGCTATGTTAGGCAAAGCAGGGCTAAATTAAAGTAATGCAGAGTAGAGTAGAATAGAGTAGAGTAGAGTAGAGTAGAGAAGGTTAGAGAAAAATAGAGTATAGTAGAGCAAGATTAGGCTAATTTAGGCTAAGGTAGGCCATGTAAGGAAAGAGTATAGTAGAGTAAACTAGAGTATAGTAGAGCTAAGTTAGGCTAGGCTAGGCTAGAGTACAATAAAGCAGCGTAGAGTAGAGTATAGCAAAGCAGAGCAGAGTAGAGTAGAGCATGGTAGAGAAGAGTAGAGTAGAGTAGAGTAGAGCAGAGCTTGGTTAGGCTAGGCTAGGATAGGCGAGAGTAGAGTAGAGTAAACTACAGTATAGTACAGTATAGTAAAGTAGAGCAAGGTTAGGCGAAGCTAGGCTTAACTGAGTTAGAGTAGAATATAGTAGATTAGAGTAGAGTACAGTAAAGTAAATTATAGTAGAGCTAGGATAGGCAAGGCAAGGCTAAGATTAGCTAGAGTATAGTAGAGTAGTGTAGAGAAAGGTTAAGCTAGGCAAGGTTATGTTAGGCTAAACAAGGATAGAGTAGAGTAGAGTAGAGTAAAGCAGAGCAAAGTAGAGTAGAGTAAAGCAGAGTAAAACAGAGTAGAGCAAAGTAGAGCAGAGTATAGTTGAACAGAGTAAAGTAGAGTAGACATAGCAGAGTAGAACAGAGTAGAGTAGGGTAGAGTTGGGTAGAGTAGAGTAGAGTAAGATTAGGCTAGGCTAAGCTAAGCAAGCTTAGAGTAGAGCAGAGTACACTATAGTAGAATATAGTCGAGTGGAGTAGAGCTAGGTTAGGCTAGGCAAGGCTAGAGTAGAATAGAGTATTGTTGAGTAGAGTATAGTAGAGGAGAGTAGAGTAGAGCTAGGTTAGGCTAGGCCAGGCAAGAGTTGAATAGAGTAGAGTAGAGTTGAGTTGAGTGGAGCTAGGTTAGGTTAGGTTAGGGCATAATATAGTAGATTAGAGTAGAGTAAAGCAGTGTGTAGTAGAGCTAAGTAAGGCATAACTAGGTTAGGCTTGGCTAAGCTATAGTAGAGTAGAGTAGAGCTAGGTCAGGCTAGGCTAGTTTAGAGTATTGTAAAGAAGAGTAGAGTAAAGTAGAGTAGAGTATAGTAGAGTATAACAGAATAGAGCCTAAAGAAGAGTAGAGTAAAGTAGAGTAGAGTAGAGTAGAGTAGAGTATAGCAGAACATAGCAGAGTAGAGTAGAGTATAGCTGAGCTAGATTAGGATAGGCTAGGCTAAGCAAGGCTAGACTACAAAAAAGTAAAGCTAAGATAGGTTAGGCTAGGCTAGAGTTTAATAGAGTAGAGTGGAGTAGAGTAGAATATAGTAGAGTACTGTAGAGTAGAGTAGAGCTAGTCTAGGCTAATCTAGGCTAAATTAGGTGAGGATAGGCTATGCTAGAGTAGAGTAGAGTAGAGCTAAGTAGAGTGGAGTAGTTTAAAGTAGAGCAAGATTAGGCTTGGCTTGGCTAGGCTATGTTAAAGTATAATAGAGTAGAGTAGGATAGAGCAAACAGAGCAGAGTAAAGAATAACAGAGCAAAGCAGAGAAAAGTAGAGTAGAGTAAGGTAGAGTAGAGCAGAGTAGAGCTTGGTTTGGTTAAGCTAGGCCAAGCTAGGCTAGGCTAAAGTTTAGTAGATCAAAGTAGAGCTTGCTTCGACTTTACTAAACTAGGTGAGGCTAGAGTAGAGTGGAGTAGAGAGCAGAGTAGAGCTAGGTTAGTTTGGGTTATGATAGGCTAAGAGAGGCTAGGTTAGAGTAGAGTAGAGTGGAGTAGAGTAGAGTAGAGTAAAGTAGAGTAAAGCTCAGTTAGGCTAGACTAAGCTAGGTTAGGCTGGAGCAGAGTATAGTAGACCAGAGTAGAGCAGAGTATAGCAGGACAAAGCAAAGTAGAGTCGAGTAAGGCATAGGAGGGTAGAGAAGAGAAGAGTAGAGTATAGTAAAGAAGAGTAGAGTAGAGTGGAGAATGGCAAAGTAGAGCAGAGTAGAGCAAAGCCTAAGTCAGGCTAGGCTAGGCAAAAGTAGAGTAGAGCAAAGCCTAAGCTAGGCTAGGCTAAAGTAGAGTAGATAAGAATAAAGTTGGTTAGAGTAAAGTATAATAAGGCTTAGCTATGCTAGGTTATATTAGGCTAAGCTAAACTAGGCCTAATGGAGTAGAGTAGTATAGAGGAGTATAGAGCAATATTAGGCTTAGTAAGGCTAGAGTAGAATAATAAAATAGAGTAGAGTACAATTGAGTAGAGAAGTGTAGAGTAGAGTAAGGCTAAGCTAAGCTTGGCAAGGTTAGGTTAAGATACGTTTGGCTGGGATAAGCTAAGCTAAGTTAGGCTAGGCTAAGCTCGACTAGGCTAGGCCAAGTTAGGCTAGGTTAGGCTAGGTTGGGCTATACAAGAGTAGAGTAGAGTAAAGTATAATAGAATAGAATAGAGTAGAGTATAGTATAATAAGGCTGGGTAAGGCTATAATAGGCTAGGCTAGGCTATGTTAGACTAGAGTAGGGTAGAGTAGAGTAGCATAAAACTAAGTTAGGCTTAGTTAGGGTAGAGTAGAATAAAATAAAATAGAGTAGAGTAGAGTAAGGCTAGGCTAAGCTAAGTGAGGTTAGGTTTGCTTAGGGAAGGCTAGGGTTAGGTAGGGTAGGCTAGGTTAGAGTAAGGAAGGTAGTGTAGAGTGGAGTAGAGTAGAGTAAAGTATAATAGAGTAGAGTAAGAGTAGAGTAAAGTAAAGCAGAGTAGGGTAGACAGAGAAGAGAAGAGTAGAGAAGAGCAATGCAAAGTATAATAGAATAGAATCAGGCAGAGTAGAGCACTGAAGAGCAGAGCAGTGTAGAGTAGAAAAGAGTAGAGTAAAGCAAATCAGAGCATGTCAGAGTAGAACAAAGCAAAGTTGATTAGAGCTTAGGTGAGGTTAGGCTACACTAGGTTAGGTTAGGCTAGGCTAGAGTAAAATAAAGTAGAGTAGGGTAGAGTAGAGTATAGTAAGGCTAAGCAAGGCTAGGCTAGGTTAGGTTAGGCTAGGCTATGCTAGACTAGAGTATGGTACAGTACAGTGGTATAAAGGTAGGTTTGGGTTAGATAGGTTATAGTAGAATAAAATATAATAGAGTAGAGTAGGGTAGAGTTAGGCTAGGCTAAGGTAGGAGAGGTTAACTAAGGCTAGGATAGGTTAGGCTATGCTAGGCTAGGCTAGGTTAGAGTAGGGTAGGGTAGAGAAGTGTAGAGTAACATAGAGTAGAGTAGGCTTGAGTAGTGTAGAGTAGAGTATAGTATAGTATAATATAGTATAATATAGTATAGTATAGTATAGTAAAGTAGAGTAGAGCAGAGTAGAGTAGAGTAGAGTAGTTTTGAGTATAGTATAGTAAAGTAAAGTAGGATAGAGCTATGCTAGGCTTAGCTAGGTTAGAGTAAAATAAAATAGAGTAGAGTAAAGTAAGGCTTGGCTAGGCTAGACTATAGTAAAGTAGAGCTAGGAAGGCTACGGTAGGCTAGGCTAGATTAGAGTAGACTTGAGTACATTAGAGTAGAGTAGAGTAGAGAAGAGTAGAAAAGAGCTGAGTAGAGCAAAGCAGAGTAGAGCATAGCAGAATAGAGCATAATAGAGCTGTAAAAAGAAGAGAAGAGCATAATAGAGTAGAGAAGAGCTAGGGTAGGCTAAGCTATGCTACATTAGGCTAAGCAAGGCTAGAGTAGAGTAAAATAGAGTAAAGTAGAGTAGAGAACAGTAGAGTAGTGAACAGTAGAGCAGAGTTGAGCAGAGCAGAGAAAAGTAGAATAGAGTAGAGCAGAGTAGAGTAGAGCTAGATTATGCTAAGCTTGGCTAGGATAGGTTTGGCTAAGCTAAGCTAAAGTAGACAAATGTATAGTAAAATAGATTATAGTAAAGTAGAGTGCATAGTAGAGTAGAATAGAGTAGAGTTAGGTTAGGCTAAGCTAGGCTAAGTTAGGTTAGAGTAGAGTAGCGTATAGTGGAGAAGGGTAAAGTAGAGCAGAGTTGAGTAGGATAGAGTAGAGTAGAGTAGAGTAGAGTAGAGCTAGGATAGGCTAAGAAAGGCTAGGCTAGGCTACGATAGAGTACAGAAGAGTATTGTTAGGATAGGCTAGGCTAGGCTAGGTTAGAGTAGAGTAGAGAAGAGTAGAATAGAATAGAGTAGAGTAGAGTAGAGTAGAGCAAAGTATGGTAGAATAGAGCAGATCAAAGCTAGGTTAGGCTAGGCAAGACTGGAGTAGAGTAGAGCTTATGCTATGCTGAGCTAAGCTATGTTAGAGTAGAGTAGAGAAAAGATGAGCAAAGTAGAGCATAGTAGAATGGAGTAGAGATGAGCAAAGTAGAGTTGAGTAGAGTAGAGCACAAAAGAGTAGAGTAGAGCAGAGTAGAGTAGAGTAGAGCAATGTAGAGTAAGGTTAGGCTACGTTATGCTAGGCTAGGCTAAGCTAAGCTTTGTTAGAGTAAAGTAGAGTATAGTAGAGTAGAATTTAGTAAGTAGAGTATAGTAGAGTAGAATAGAGTAGAATAGAGCTTGGTTAATCTAGGCTGGGTTGGGCTAGGCTAGGTTAACCTAGGCTAGATTATAGTAGAGTAGAGCTAGGTTAGGTCCGACTAGGCTCGACTAAAGTAGTGCAGAGTAGAGTAGAGCAGAGAAGAGTAGAGTAAGGCAAAGTAGTGCAGACAAGAACAAAGCTAAGTTAGTCTAGGCTATAGTAGAGTAGAGTAAAGTAGAGTAAAGCGCAGGAGAGCGAGGTTAGGCCAGGCTAAGCTAAGTTAGAGTAGAATAGAGTTGAGTAGAGTAGAGTAGATTAGAGTATAGTAGTGTAGAGTGGAGTAGAGTAGAGAAGAGCTAGGTTAGGCTAGGCTTGGCTAGGGTAAGCTTAGCTAAGCTTGAATAAGCTAGGCTAAACTATGCAAGAGTAGATTAGATTGGAGTATAGTAGAGCAGAGAAAGGTAAAGTAGAGCAAGGTTAGGATAGGCTAGGCTAGGCTCGAGTAAAGTAGGGTAAAGTAGAGTAGAACTAAGTTAGGCTAGGATAGGCTAGGCCAAAATATGCTAGAGTAAAGTAAAATGGAGTAGAGGAGAGCATAGTAGAGTAAAGTAGAGTAGTGTAGAGTAGAGCAAGGTAGAGTACAGCTAGGTTAGGCTAAGCTAAGCTAGGCTGGGATATGCTAGAGCAGAGTAGAGTAGAGTAGAGTAGAGCTAGGTTAGGCTAGGAAAAGTTAGAGTAGAGTAGAATATAATAGAGTAGATTAGAGTGGAGTAGAGTAGAGTTAAGTTAAGCTAGGGCAAGAGTAGAGTAGAGTAAATTTGAGTAGAGCAGAGTGGAGTAGGGTAGAGAAGAGCAGAGAAGAGTAGAGTAGAGTAGAGCATTGTAGAGTAGAGTAGAGTAGAACAGAGCAAAGCAAAGCAGAGTAGAGCAAAGCAAAGCAAAGCAAAGTAGAGTAGATTAGGGAAGAGTAATGTAGAGTAAAATAGAGCATAGTAAATTAGAGTAGAACAGATCTAAGTTAGGATAGTTTAGGTAAGAGTAGGCAGGAGTAGAGCATTATAGAGTACAGCAGAGCAAGGTTAGGTTAAGCTAGATAAAGCTAATCTATAGTTGGCTATGCTAGGTTAAGCAAGAGTAGAATATAGTAGAGTGAAGTAGAGTAGTGTAGAGTAGAGTAGCGTAGAGTAGAGTAGAGCAGAGTAGAGTAGGTTAAAGGAAAGGAGAGTAGTGTAGAGCAGAGTAGAGTATAGTTGAACAAGGTTAGGCTAGGCTAGTTATGGCAATGTTAGAGTTTAGTAGAATATAATAGAATAAAGTGGTGTAGAGTAGAGTAAAGTAGATCTTGGTTAGGCTTGGGTAGACAAGGTTAGAGATGAGTAGAGAAGAGTAGAGTAGATTAGAGTAGAGTAGAGTAGAATGGAGTAGAGTAGCAAAGAGTAAAGTAGATTAAAGTAGAGCAGAGTAGAGTATAATAGAGTGGAGTAGAGTAGAGTGAATTGGAGTAGAGTTGAGCTAAGTTAGGCTAGGCTATGCTAACACAAGCTAGGCTAGGCTAGGCTAGGCTAGAGCAAAGTAGAGTAGAGTAGAGTAGAGCTGAGTTGAGTAGAGCAGAGTAGAGAAAAACAGAGAATAGTAGAGTAGAGCTGAGCAGAGCAAAGCTGAGTAGAGCAGAGTAGTGCTGAGCAGACCAAAGTGGAACAGAGCATAGTAGAGCTTGGTTAGGCTACGCTAGGCTATGTTAGGCCAGGTTAGAGTAGAGTAGAGTAGAGTAGAGAAGAGTATAGTAGAGTAGAGTAGAGTATAGTATAACAGAGTAGAATAGAGTAAATCTAGTTAAGGTTATGCTTGATTAAGTTAGGCTAGGCAAGAGTAGAGTAGAGTAAAGTGGAGTAGAGTAGAGCAAAGCAGAGCAAGGTTAGGTTAGGCTAAAAAAGACCAGGTCTGGGTAAAGTAGAGTAGAGTCAAGAAGAGCAGAGTAGAGTAGAGTAGAGTAGAGTAGTGTAAAGTAGAGTAGAGTAGAGCAGAGCAGAGCTAACTTAAGCTAGGCTAGGCTAGAGTCTAAAAGAGTAGAATAGGGCTAGGTTAGCATAGCTTAGGTTAGGCTAGGATAGGCTAGAGTAGAGTAGGGTAGAGTAGAGTAGAGTAGAGTAGAGCAGAGTAGAGTAGTGAAGTGTAGAGCAGAGTAGAGTAGAGCAGAGCAGAGTACAATAAAGTAGAGCATTGCAGGACAGAGAGGAGAAGAGTAAAGCAGAGCAAAGCTAGGTTAGGCTAGGCTAAGCTAGAGTAGAGTAGAGTAGAGTAAAGTAGAGTGGAGTAGTGTAAAGCTACGCTAAGGCAAGGTTTGGCTAGGCTAAGATAAACTAGTTTAGTGTGGAGTAGGGTAGAGTAGGGTAGATTAGAGTAGAGTAGAGTAGAATAGAGCAGAGCAGTGCAGAGTAGAGCATAACAGAGTAGAAAAGAGGAGAGTAGAGTAGAGCATAGTAAAAGAGAGAAGAGTATAAAAGAGTAGAGATATGTAGAGCAGAGTAGGGTAGAGAAAAATAGAGTGGAATCGAGTTAGGTTAGGCTAAACTAAGCTGGCTAGAGTAGAGTTGAGCATAATAGAGGTAGGATTGGCTAGGCTATGTTAGGCTAAATTAGAGTATAGTAGATTAGAGTAGAGTAGAGTAGAATAAAGGTTAGTAGAGTATAGTATAATAAGGTAGAATAGAGTAGAGTTAGGTTAGGCTAGGCTAGGCTAGGATAGGCAAAGCTAGGGTAAGCTTGGCTAAGCTAAGCTAGAATATAATAAAGTAGAGAAAAGTAGAGTAGAGAAGAGTAGAGTAGAGCAGAGCTCAGTTAGGCTAGGCTTGCATAAAGTAGAGTAGAGCAGAGTAAAGTAGAGTAAAGAAAAGCAGAGTAGAATAGAGTAGAGCAAAGTAGAGTAGAGAAAAGTAGAGCAGAGTAAAGAAGAGCATAATAAAACAAGGTTAGGAAAAACTATGCTATGATAAGCAAGCCTATTCTAGGTTAGAGTAGAGTAGAGAAGAATAGAGTAGAGTAGAATAGAGTATGGCAAAGTAGAGTAGAGTAGAGTAGAGTATAATGGAGTAGAGTAGAGTAGAGCTATATTGGGCTTGGCTAGCTAGGCAAGGTTAGGCTATGCTAGGCTAAGCAAGGTCAGGCTATGTTAGTGTAGAGAAGAGTAGAGTAGAGTATAGTAGAATAGAGTATAGTAGAGTAGAGTAGAGAAGAGCAGGGCAGAGTAGAATAGGGCAGAGTAGAGCAGAGAAGAGCAAAGTTGAGCAGAGTAGTGCAGAGCATCGTATAACTAGGTTAGGCTATGTTTTGCCAGGCTAGGCATGGCTAGGCTAGGGTAGATATAGTAGAGTAGAGTAGTATATAGTATAATAGAATAAAGTAGAGAAAAGTAAAGTAAAGTACAATAGATTATAATATAGTTGAGTAGAGTAGAGTAAAGATAGGTTAGGTTAGGCTAAGCTATGTTAGGCAACACTAGAGTAGTGTAGAGTAGAGTAAGGTAGAGTAGAGTAGAGTAGGGTAGAGCTCAGTTAGGTTAGGCTAGTTAAGGCTAGAGCTGAGTAGAATAAAGTAGAGTACAATAGAGCAAAGTAGAGAAAAGTAGAGTAGAACAAAGCGAAGAAGAGCAAAGTAGAATAAAGCAGAGCAGAGTAGAGTAGAGTACAGCAGAGCAAGCATAGTATAGTAGAGCAAAGGTGAGCTAACTTATGCTAAGCTAGAGTAGAGTAGAGTAGAGCTAGGATAGGCTAGGCGAGGCTTGGTTAGAGAAGAGCAGAGTAGAGTATTGTAGAGTAGAGTCTACCAGAGTATAAGAGAGTAGACTAGAGTAGAGCAAAGTAGAGTAGAGTAGAGTAGAGTAGAATAGAGTAGAGTGGAGTAGAACAGAGTAGAGAAAAGAAGAGATTACTAGAATAGAGTATAACTAAGTAGAGTAGGGTAGAGTAAGGCTAGAGTAGGCTACACTATGCTGGGCAAGGTTAGGCTAAGCTAGGCTAGAGTAGAGTAGATTAGAGTAGAGTAGAGCAAGGTTAGGCTAGGCTTGGCTAGGTTAGAGTAGAGTATAGTAGAGTAGTGTGGAGTATAGTAGACTAGAGTAGAGTGGAGAAGAGTAGAGTGAGGTTAGGCTAGGCTAATTAGGAGTAGAGTAGAGTAGAGTAATACTAGGTTAAGCTAGGCAAAGCTAGAGTATAGTAAAGTAGAGTAGAGCAAAGTAGAGAAGAGTAGAGCAAAGCAGTATAGAGCAGAGCTGAATAGAGTTAGGTTAGGCTATTCTAGGCAAGGTAAGGTAAGGTTATGCTAGGCTAGGCCAAGCTAGGCTAGAGTAGAGTAGAGTCGAGTTAGGTTAAGCTAGGATAGGCTATGTTAGGTTAAAATAGAGTAGAGTAGAGTAGAGTAGTGTATGATAAAGTAGAGTTGAGTAAAGTAAAGTTGAGTAGAGCTAGTTACGCTAGGCTAAGCAATGCTTGTCTAGTCTAGGCTAAAGTAGAGCAGAGTAGAGCTTAGTTAGACTAGGCTAGGCTTGGCTAGGCTTAGCTATAGTAGAATAGAGTAGAATAGAGAAAAGCAGAGTAGAGCAGAGTAGAGTAAAATAGAGCAAAGTAGAGAAGAACAGAGTAAAGTAGAGCCAAGCTGAGCAGAGTCGAGTAGATTAGAGCAGAGCAGAGTAGAGCTAGGTTTGGTTAAGCTTGGCAAGGTTAAGCTAGGTTAGAGTAGAGTAGAGTATACTATTTTAGAGTAGAGGAGAGCTAGGTTAAGCTAGGCTAGGCTATGCTAAGCTAGGTTAGGCATGCTAGAGTAGAGTAGAGTAAGGTAGAGCTAGGTTAAGTTTGGCTAGGCTTTGCTAAAGTAGACTAGAGTAAAGTAGGTCAAAGTAGAGTAGAACAGGGATGAGCAGGATAGAGTAGAGCAGAGTAGAGTATTATTAGGCTTGGCTAGGCTAGGTGAAGCTAGGCTTGGCTAGAGTCTAGTGGAGTTTAGTATATTAGATTAGAGTAGAGCTAGGTTAGGTTAGGCTAAGCTAGGCAAGAGTAGAGTAGAGTATAGTAGAGTAGAGTATAGCAGAGCAAAAAGTGGAGCAGAGTAAAAAGTAGAGTAGAGTACAGCTTGGTTAGGCTAGGCTAGGCTAGAGTAAAGTAGAGTAGAGTAGAGTAGAGTAGATTAGTGTAGAGTATAGTAGAGTAGAGTGGATAGAGTATAGTAGAATAGAGTAGAGCAGAGGAGAGCTGAGTAGAGGAGACTAAAGCATAGTAGAGGTGGGCAGAGTAGAGTAGAAGTGTAGGGTATAGTAGAGTAGAATAAAGCAAAGCAGAGAAGAGGAGTACAGAGAAAAGTTGAGTAGAGTGTAGTCAAGCAGAGTAGAGTGGAGCTAAGCTAGGTTATGTTAGGCAAATCTAGGAAAGTCTAGGCTAGGATAGAGTAGAGTAGTGTAGAGTAGAGTAGAGTAGAGTATAGCAAGGTTATTGTAGGCTAGACTAAGCTAGGCTAAGTTAGGCCTGAGTAGAGTAGAGTTGATTAGGGTAGAGTAGTGCTAGATTAGGCAAGGCTATGCAAGGTTAAGCTAGGCTAAAGTAGAGTAGAGTATAGTAGTGTAGAGTAGAGTAGAGTAGAGTAGAGTAGAGTAGAGTAGAGTGGATAGAGTATAATAGAGTAGAGTAGAGTAGAGTTAGGTTAGGCTAGGGTAGGGTAGCCTTAGAAGGCATAGGCACAATAGGTTAGGCTAGAATAGAGTGGTGTAGAGTAGAGTAGAGTAGAGTTGAGCAGAGTAGAGCATAAAAGAGAAGGGTAGAGCAGAGCATAAAATAGTAGAGTAGAGTAGATTAGTGTATAGCTGAGTAGAGTAGAGTAGAACTAGGTAGAGTAGATCTAAGCTGAGTAAAGAAGAGTAGAGCTAGGTTAGACTATGTTAGGCTATGTTATGTTTGGTTAGAGTAGAGTAGAGTGGAGTAGAGCAGAGTAGTGTAAAGAAGAGCATAGTAAAGTAGAGTAGAGCTAGGTTAAGCTAGGCTAGGCTAGGTTAGGCTAGGTTGGAGTAGAGTATAATAGAGTACAATAGAGTATACTAGAGCTAAGATAGGTTCAACTAAGCTAGGCTAGGCCTTGCCAATGTAGAGAAAAGCAAAGAAGAGCATAATAGAGTAGTGTAGAGTAGAGCAAAGTAGAGAAGAGCTGAGTAGAGTAGAGTAGAGCAGAGTAGAGAAGAGCTAGATTAGGCTAGGCTAGGCTAGAGTCGAGTAGAATAGAGTAGAGTAGAGTATAGTAGTACTAGGTTAGGTTAGGTTAAGATAGAGTAGAGTAGAGTAGAGAAGAGCAGAGTGGAGTAGAGTTGAGCAAAGCGAAACAGAGCATAGCATAAAAGAGTAGAGTAGAGCAAAGTAGGGTAGAGTAAAGTAGAGTAGAGTAGATTAGAATAAAGTAAAGTAGAGTAAAGTAGAGCTTGGTTAGGCAAGGTTTGGCTAAATGATCCTAGAGTAGAGTAGAGTAGAGTACAATAGAGTAGAGTAGAGTTGAGTATAGCAAAGTAGAGCAAAGCAGAGCAGAGTAAAGTAGAGTAGAGTAGAGTAGAGTAGAGTTGAGCAGAGTAGAGTGGAGCAGAGCTAGGTCTGGCTATGTGAGGCAATCCAAGGCTAAGCTAGAGTAGAGTTGAATAGAGCTAATTTAGGCTAGGAAAGGATAAGCAAGTTTAAAGTAGTTTAGAGTAGAGCGGAGTAAAGTAGAGTAGAGTGGAGATGAGCTAGGTTAGGTTAGGCTAAGCTAAGCTAAACAAGGCTAGAGTAGAGCATTAATCTATAGTAGAGTTGAGTAGATTAGAGCTAGGTTAAGCTTGGTTAGGTTTGGCTAGGTTATGCTAGGTTAGAGTAGAGTGGATTAGAGTATAGTAGAGTAGAGTAGAGCAGAGCAGAGTAGAGCAGAGTAGAGCAGAGTAGAGCAGAGTAGAAGAAAGTAGAGCAGAGTGAAGTAAAGAAGAGTAGAGAGCAGTAGAATATAATAGAGTAGAGAAAAGCAGAGTAGCATAGGGAAAACAAAGCAGAGCATAGTAGAGTAGAGAATACAAAAGTAGAGAAAACTAGAGTAGAGCAGAGTAAGGTTAAGCTAGGCAAGGTTAGGCTATGCTAGAGTAGAGTAGTGTAGAGTAGGATAGAGTAGAGTAGAGGAGAGCTAGGTTTGGTTAGGCTAAGCTTGGTTGGGCTAGATTAAAGTAGATTAGAGTAGAATAGACTAGAGTAGAGTATAGTAGAGTAAAGTTGAGTGGAGTAGAGTGCTGATAAGTTAAGTTGGTCTAAGTTAGGCTATACTAGGCTCGTTTGGGCTAGAGTATGCGAGATTATGCAAGAAAAGAGTAGATTATAGTGGACTAGAGTAGACCAGAGCTATGTTATGCTAGGTTAGGCTAGGAAAGGCTAGAGTAGAGTGGAGTAAAGAAGAGTTTAGTAGAGTAGAGTAGAGTAAAGCAGAGCAGTGCGGAGTATAGATTAGGAGAGCAGAGTAGAGTAGAGTATAGCAGAGCTAAGTTAGGCTTTGTTAGGGTAGGGTAAGTTGGCTTAGGTTAGGCTAAGTTAGAGTAGAGTTGGGTAGAGCAGAGTAGCAAGAGCATAGTAGAGTATAGTTAAATAGAGTAGAGCTAGGGTAGTCTAGGCTAGGCTTGGCTAAAGTGGAGTAGATTAGAGTAAAGCTAGGTTAGGGTAGGCTAGGCTAGAGTATAGTGTGAGGTAGAGCAGAGTAGAGTAGAGAAGAGTAAAGAAGAGAATAGCAAAACATAGCAGAGAACGGTAGAGCACAATAGAGCAAAGTAGAGCTAGCTTAAGCTAGGATAGGCAAGAGTGGAGTATTATAGAGTAGAGTAGAGTAGAGTATAGTAGAGCTTGTTAGACTAGGCTAAGTTAGAGTACATTAGAGTAGAGAAAAGTAGTGTAGAGAAGAGATGAGTAAAGTAGAGTAGAGTAGAGTTGATAAGAGTAGCACAGAGCATAGCAAAGCTAGGTTAGGTGGGTTAAGCTACGCTAGGCAAGGCTCGAGTAGAGTAGAGTAGAGTAGAGCAAGGTTAGGTTAGGCTAAGCTAGGTTAGAATAGAGTAGAGTAGAGTAGAATATAGTAGAGTAGAGTAGAGTAGCGTAGAGTTAGGTTAGGTTAGCTTAGAGTAATATGGAGTAGAGTAGAGTAGAGCTGAGGAGAGTAGAGGAGAGCTAAGAAGAGTTGAGTAAAGTAGAGCAGAGCAGAGTAGAGTAGAGCAGAGTAGAGTGGAGCAGAGTAAGGAAAAATTCAGAGTTGAGTAGAGCAAAGCAGAGAAAAGCTTGGTTAGGCTAGGGTAAGCTAAGCTAGGTTAGGCTAGGCTAGGCTATAGTAGAGTAGAGTAGGGTAGAGTAAGGTTAGGCTAGGCAAGGCTATGCTAAGTGAGAGTAGAGTAGAGTATAGTAGAGTGGAGTAGAGTAGAGCAATGTTAGGCAAAGCTAGGCTAGGCTTGGTTAGCCTAGGCTAGAGTAGAGTAAAGTATAGTATAGTAGAGGTCGATTAGGCTAGCTAGAGTAGAGTTGATTAGAGTATAACATAATAGAAAAGAGCAAAGCAGAGTAGAGCAGAGTAGAGTAGGGCAGAGTAAAGCAGAGTAGAGCGAAGAAGAGCAAAGTAAGTAGAGTAGACTAGAGCAAGGTTAGGCTAAGCTAGGCAATGCTTGTCTAGGTTGAAGTAGAGTAGAGTAGAGTAAAATGGAGTAGAGTATAGTATAATAGAGTAGAGTAGAGTAGAGTAGACATGGTTAGGATAGGTTATGCAAGGCTAGGCTTGGCTAGGCTAGGTTTGACTACAGTAGAGTACAGGAGAGTAGAGTACAGTAGATTAGAGTAGAGCAAGATAGAGTAAAGTAGGAGTAGAGCTAAGTTGAGTAGAGCAAAACATAGTAGAATAGAGCACAACAAGGTAGAGTGGAGCAAAGCAAAGAAGAGTAGAGTAGAGCAGAGTACACCAGAGCTAGGTTAAGCTAGACTAGGCTAGGCTAGAGTTGAGTAGTGTTTAGTAGAGTAGATTAGAGAAGAGCTAGGTACGTTAGGCTAGGCTCGGCTAGGCTAGGTTAGGATGGAGTAGAGTAGAGTGAAGTAAAGTAGAGAAGAATAGAATAGAGTATAATACAGTAGAGTTGAGTATAATAATGTAAGATAGACTAGAGCTAGGATATGTTACAATAGGGTATTGTAGAGTAGAGTAGAGTAGTGTTGAGTAGAGCTATATTAGTCTAGGCTAGGCTAAGCTACTATAAAGTAGGGTAGAGTAAAGCATAATATAGTAGAGCAAAGAAGTGCAGGGTTGAGAAAGGCAAAGTAGAGTAGAGCAAAGCAAGCTTAGGCTACATTAGGCTATGTTAGGCTAGGCTAGGCTGGAGTAGAGTAGAGTAGAGTGGAGTAGAATAGAGTATAGCTAGGTTATGCTCAATAAGGGTAGGCTAAATAAGGCTACTGTTAACTAGAGTTGAGTAGAGTAGAGCAGAGTAGAGTAGAGTAGAGTAATGCAAACTATAGTTGAGTTCAGAAGGATAGAGAAGACCATAGCAAAGTAGTGTAGAGTATAGGAGAGTAGAGTAGAGTAAAGTAGAGCTAGGTTAAGCAAAGCTATGCTAAAGTGAGGTTGATTAGAGTAGAGTAGAGTAGAGCTGAGCCAAGTTTGGTTTGGATAGGTTAGGATAGGCTAGGCTAGGCTAAGGTAGGCTAAGTTAGGCTAGAATAGCAGAGTAGAGTAGAGCTAGTTTAAGCTAGGCTAGGCTAGGCTAGAGTATAGTTGAGTAGAGTAGAGTAGAATAGAGCAGAGTAAAGTAGTGCATAGTAAAGCAGAACAAAGTAGAGCAAAGCTAAGCTGACCAGTGAAAAATATAACAGAGGATAAGAGAGTAGTGTGGAGAAGAGAAAAGCATAGCAAAGTATAGTAGTGTAGAGTAGAGTAGAGCTAGGTTAGATAAGGGTAGAGTAGATTATAATAGAGTAGTATTGAGTAATGTATAGTAGAGCTACATTAGTCTAGGTTAGGCAAGGCTAGGATAGGTTGGGCTAGACTAGGCTAGAGGAGAGTATTGTAGAGTATAGCTAGTTTAGGCTAGGCTAAATTAGGCAAGAGTAGAGTAATGTAGAGAATAATAGAGTAGAGTAGAATAGATTAGAGAAGAGTAAAGCAGAGTAGAGTATAGTAGAATAGAGTAGAGTAGAGCAGAGTAGAACCGAACAGAGCAGAGTAAAGTAAAGTAGATAAAGTAGAGTAAAGTAAAATAGAGTAGAGGAGAACAGAGGAGATGGGAAGTTATGAGAGTAGAGGAGATGAGAGGAGAGTAGATTAGAGTAGGGTAGAGTAGAGAAGAGTAGGGAAGAGAAAAGTAGTGTAGAGAAGAGTAGAGTAGAGTAAAGTAGAGTAGAGTATAGCAAAGTAGAATAGAGCAGAGCTATGTTCGATGAGGCTGGGCTAAGCTAGGCTAGGCAACAAAAGAGTAGTGTATTGTAGAGTAGAGTAGAGTAGAGTATAGCAGAGCTGAGTTAGGTTAGGTTAGGCTACACTAAGCAAGGCTTGGCTAGGCTAGAGTAGAGTAATATAGTAGAGTAGAGCAATGTAAAGCTAGGTTAGGCTAAGCTAGGCTAGGCTTGGCTAGGTTAGAGAATAATTAAATAGAGTATAGTAGAGTAGAGTATAATGGAGTAGATTATAGTAGAGTGTAATAGAGTAAAGTAAAGCTTGGTTAAACTAGGCTAGGTGAGGCTGGGCTTGAGTGGAGTAGAGTAGAGTAAAGTAGAGCTAGGTAAGTTTAGGCTATATAATGCTAGGTTAGGCTAAAGTAGAGTAGATCTGAGCAAAGCAGAGTAGAGTAGGGTGTAGCAGTGCATAGTAGGGTGGAGTAAAGCAAAGTTGAGCAAGGTAGAGTATAACAACATAGAGCAAACTAGAATAGAGTAGAGGTTTGTTAGGCTAGGCTTTGTTAAGCTAGGCTTGGCTATAATAGAGTAGAGTATAGAAAACAAGAGTAAAGCTAGGTTAGGTCTGGTTAGGCTTTGATAGGTTTGAGTAGAGTAGAGTAAAGTAAAGCACAATTGAGTAAAGTAGAGCTAGGATAGGCTTGGCTTGGCTTGGCTAGGCTATAGTAGAGTAGAGTAGAGAAGACCTAGGTTAAGTTGGGCTAGGAAAGAGTATAGTAGAGTAAACTAGAGTAGAGTAGAATAGACAAGAGCATAGCAAAGTAGAGTAGAGCAAAGAAGAGTAAAGTTAAGTAGAGTAGAGTAGAGCTAGGTTTGGTTAGGCTAGGTTAGACTAAGCTTCAATAGACTAGACTTGAGTAGTGTAGATTTAGGCTAGGCTAGGCTAAGTTAGAGTAGACTATAGTAGATTAGAGTAAAGTAGAGTAAAGTAGAGTACAGTAGAGTAGAGTAGGGTAAAGTAGGGTAGAGCTAAGTCAGGCTAGGCATGGTTAGGCTAGGCTAAGCTATAAAAGGCTAGGTTGGGCTAGGCTAGAGTAGAGGAGATTAGAGTAAAGTAAAGTAGATTAAGGTAGAATAGAGTAAAGCTAGTTAGGTTAGGCTAGGCTAAACTAGGGTAAAGTTAAGTAGAGTAGAGTAGAATAGAGTACATGAAAGCAGAGTACAGTAGTGTAGAGGAGAGTAGAGGAGAGTAGAATAATATTGAGGAGAGCAGAGTAGAGAAGAGCATAGTACAATAGGGTAGAGCATAGTGGTGAAGGGCCAAGTAAAGTACAGTAGAGCAAGGTTAGGCTAGGATAAATTAGAGTAGAGTAGAGTATAGTTTTGTACAGTATAGTAGAGTAGAGTATAGTAGAGTATAGTATAGTAGAGCAGAGTAGAGTAGTGCTAGGTTAGGCTATGCTAGGCCAGACTAGGTTAGGCTAGGCTAGGTTTGGCAAGGCAAGAATAGAGTAGAGTGGAGTAAAGGAGAGTATAGTAGAGTAAAGTAGAGTAGAGCAAGGTTAGGTTAGGCTAAGCTAGGCTAGAATAGAGTAGAGCAATGCATAGTAGAGCATAGTAGAGTTTAGCAGAATAAAACAGAGTAGAGTGAAGTAGAGTAAAGTAGAGTAGAGTGGAGTAGAATAAAGCAGAGTAGAGTGGAGTAGAGTAGAGCAGAGTAGACCTAGGTTTGGTTAGGCTAGGCAAGAGCAGAGTAGAGCAGAGTAGAGTAAAGTAGAGTAGAGTAGAGTAGAGATGTGTTAGGCGAGGTTAGTCTAGGCTAAGGTAAACTATGTTAGAGTAGAGTACAATAAAGTAGAGTAGAGTAGAGAAAAGCAAAGCAGTGTAGAGAAGAGCAGAGCATAAGAGGGCTAAGATAGACAAAGGTATGTTAGGCAAGAGTATAGTAGAGTAGAGTAGAGCAATGTTAGGCTAGGTTAGCATAGGATAAGGTTGGCTAAGCAAGCCCAGAGTAGAGTAGAGTAGAGTAGAGCTAGATTAGGCTAGGCTAGATTAGAGTATAGTAGAATAGAATATAGTAGTGGAGTAGATTAGAGTAAAAAAGAGTAGACTAGAGTAGAGAAAAGCATAGTAGAACAGAGCAGAGTAGAGCAGAAGAGAGTAGAGTTGAATAGAGTAGAATAGAGCAAGTAGAGCTAAGCATAACAGAGTAGAGTAAGGTTAAGCTAGGCTAAGCTAGAGTTGAGTAGAGTGCTCTAAGTTAGGCTAAGCTAGGCTAGGCTAGGTTAGTGAGGAGTAGAGCTGGGTAGACTAGAGCTATGATAGCTTAGGTTAGGCTAGGCTAAGCTAAGCTAGGCTAACTTGGGCTAGAGTAGAGTAGAGTAGAGCTAGGTTAGGTTAAGTTCGGTTCGGCTAGGCTAGGCTAGGTTTGGCTAGGGTAGGCTAGGCTAAGCTAGAGTAGAGTATAGCAGAGTAGAGTAGAGTAGAGAAGAGCTCGGTTAGGTTAGGTTAGGATGGGTAGGGTTAGAGTATAATAGAGCAGACTAGGGTAGAGTGGAGTAAAGTAGAGCATAGTATGATAGAGTAGAGTAAAGCAAAGAAGAGTAGAATAGAGTAGAGTAGAGCAGCACAGAGTTAGGCTAGGGTAGGGTAGAGTAGAACAGAGGAGAGAAGAGCTAAAATAAGCTAGGCTAGGTTAGAGTAGAGTAGAGTAGAATATAGTGGAGCAAAGTAGAGTAGAGTAGAGTATAATATAGTTGAGGATAGTAGAGTAGAGTTAGGTTAGGTTAGGCTAGGCTAGGCAAAACTTGGCTAGAATACAGTAGGGTAGACTAGACTAACGTCGAGAAGAGTCGAGCAGAGCAAGATCAGTTAGGCAAGGCTAGGGTAGAGTAGAGTAGAGTAAAGATGAGCAGAGTTAGGTTAGGCTAGGCTAGGCAAAACTTGGCTAGAATAGAGTAGGGTAGACTAGAATAACGTCGAGAAGAATCGAGCAGAGCAAAGATCGGTTAGGCAAGGCTAGGCTGGAGTAGAGTATTGTAGAGCTAAGTAGAGTAAAACAAAGTAGAGCAGAGCAGAGAAGTGCTAAGAAGAGTAAAGCAAAGTAGAGCAGAGCAGAGAAAAGCAGAGCAGAGCAGAGCAAAGCATAGTAGTGTAAGGTTACACTAAGTAATACTTGGTGAGGCAAGGCTATGCTAGGTTAGAGTAGAGTAGAGTAGAGTATAGTAGAGTAGAGTAGAATTTTGTATAGTATAGTATAATG
Source organism: Vanilla planifolia (assembly GCA_023846275.1). Lineage (NCBI taxonomy): Eukaryota > Viridiplantae > Streptophyta > Magnoliopsida > Asparagales > Orchidaceae > Vanilla > Vanilla planifolia. Next base: position 134,384 of record JAIUJO010002340.1, read on the forward strand.
CAGTATAGTATAGTATGACAGAGTAGAGTAGAGCTACGTTAGGCTAGGCTAGGTAAGACTAGGCCAGGCCAGGCTAGAGTAGAGTAGAGTAGAGTATCGCTAGGTTAGGTTAGGTTAGGCTAGGCTAGGCTAGAGATTAGTAGAGTATAATAGAGTAGAGTAGAGTAGAGAAGAGTAGAGCAAAGTAGAGAAGAGAAGAGCAGAGCAGAGCAAAGCATAGCAGAGCAAGGTAGAGCAGAGTTAGGTTAGGCTAGACTAGGCTAGAGTAGAGTAGGGCTAGGTTAGGCAAATTTTGGATAGGTTAGGTTAGAGCAGAGTAGAGGAGAGCAAAGTAGAGCAGAGTAGAGTGCGAGAGAGTAGAGCAGAATAGAGTAGAGTAAAGCAAGATTAGGCTAGGTTAGGCTTTGGTAGGCTTGGTTTGGCAAGGCTAGGCTAGGCTAGAGTAGAATAGAGTAGAGTAGGGTAGAGTAAGGTAGAGTAAAGTAAAGTAAAGTAGAGTACAACAAGGTTAGGTTAGGTTAGAGTAGAGTAGAGCAAAGCTAGGTTTGGCTTAGCTAGGCTAGGTTAGGGTAGGCTAGGCTATGCTAGGTTAGAGTAGAGCATAGTAGGAGTAGAATAAAGTAGAGCTAGGTTAGGTTAGGCTAGGCTATGTTAGAGTATAGTAGAGTAGTGTTGAGTAGAGTAGAGTAGAACAGAGTAAAGTAGAGAAGAGCAGAGTAGAGTAGTGTAGAGTAGAGCTTAGAGAGTTAGGTTAGGTTAAGGAAGGCTAGGCTAGGTTAGAGTTTAGTAGAGTATAATAGAGTAGAGTAGAGTAGAGTAGAGCAAAGTAGAGAAGACCAGAGCAAAGCACAGTAGAGCAGAGTTAGGTTAGGCTAGACTAGGTTAGAGTAGAGTAGAGTAGAGTACAGCTAGGTTAGGCAAGTCTTGGCTAGGTTAGGTTAGAGCAGAGTAGAGTATACTAGAGTAGAAGAGAGCAAAGCAGAGTAGAAGGCAAGAGAGTAGAGCAGAGTAGAGCATAGTAGAGTAGAGCAGAATAGCGTAGAGCAAAGCAAGATTAGGCTAGCCCAGGCTATGCTAGGCTTGGATAAGCAAAGCTAGGCTATAGTAGAATAGAGTAGAGTAAAGTAGAGTAGGGTAGAGTAAAGCAGTGTACAGTAAGATTAGCCTAGGTTAGAGTATAGTATAGTGCTCTAAGTTTGGCTAAGCTAGGCTAAGCTAGGTTAAAGAGGAGTAGAGTTGGGTAGAGTAGAGCTAGGATAGCTTAGGCTAGGCTAGGCTAAGCTAAGCTAGGCTAACTTAGGCTAGATAGAGTAGAGTAGAGTAGAGCTAGGTTAGGTTAAATTCGGCTTGGCTAGGCTAGGCTAAGTTAGAGTAGAGTAGAGTATAATAGAGTAGAGTAGAATAGAGAAAAGCATGGTTAGGTTAGGTTAGGATGGATAGGGTTAGGGTATAATAGAGTAGAGTAGGGTAGTGTAGAGCAAAGAAGAGCAGAGTATGATAGAGTAGAGTAGAGCAAAGAAGAGTAGAATAGAGTAGTGTAAAGCATAGCAGAGTTAGGTTAGGCTAGGCTAGGGTAGGCTAGAGTAGAATAGAGGAGGGAAGAGCTAAAATAAGCAAGGCTAGGTTAGTGTATAGTAGAGTAGAGTAGAGTATAATAGAGTGGAGCAAAGTAGAGTAGAGTAGAGTATAATATAGTGGAGTGTAGTAGAGTAGAGTAGAGTAGAGTTAGGTTAGGCTAGGCTAGGGTAGGCAAAGAAAAATTTGAGTAGAGTAGAGTAGAATAGAGTAGAGTAGAGTAGGGTAGAGTAGAGCTAGGCTAGGTTAATGCTAGGCTAGGAAAGCCTGAAGTAGCATTGAGTAGTTTAGAGTAGAGCAGAGCAGTGTAGAGAAGAGTAGAGTAGAGCAAAATGGAGTAGAGTAGAGCAGAGTAGAGTAGAGTAGATCAGAGTAGAGTAGATCAGAGCTAGGTTAGGTTAGGCTAGGCTAGGCTAGATTAGAGTAGAGTAGAGTAGAGTAGAGTTAGGTTTGGCTTCGCTAGTCTAGGCTAGGTTTGAATAGAGCAAATTAGAGTTTTGTATAGAAAAGCTAAGTTAGGTTAGGCTAGTCTAGATTAGGCTAGTTTAGACTAGGCTAGGATAGAGTTGAGCAGAGTAAAGCAATGTTAGGCTTGGCTTGGCTAAGGTATGCTAGAGTATGATAGAGTATAGTAAAGTAGAGTAGAGTAGAGTAGAGTAAAGAAGAGTAGAGTAGATAGCGTAAAGTGAAAGAAAGTAGAGTAGAGTAGAGCATAATATAATAGAGTGTTACAGAGTAGAGTAGAGAAAAGAAGAGTAGTGTAGATTAGAGTAGAGTAGAGTACAGCTAGGTTAGGATAGGCTAAGCTAGGCTACACTGGGCTGAGTAAGGGTTAAGAAGCATAGAGTAGAGTAAAGCAAGGTTAGGCTAGGCTTGGTTAGAGTAGAGTACAGTAGAGCACATTAGAGTAGAGTAGAGTAAAGTAGAGTAGAGTAAAATAGTGTAGAGTAAAGCTAGGTCAGGCAAAGCTAGAGTGGAGTAGAGTAGAGTAGAGCAGGCTAGAACTCGATTAGGCTAGGCTAGGCTTGGCTAAGATTTAGCAGAGTAGAGTAGAATATAGCAAAAAAGAATGGAGCAAAGAAGAGCAAAGTAAATCAAAGAAGAGTAAAGTAGAGCAGAGCAGAGAAGGGTAGAGCAGAGCAGTGTAGTGCAGAACAGAGTAGAGCAGAGAAGAGCAGAGTAAAGTAGAGCTAGTTAGGCCAAGTTTAGTTAGGCTAGTTAGGCTATGCCAGGTTGGAGTAGAGTAAAGTAGAGTAGAGTAGGGTAGGGTAGTGTAGATTATGTTATAGTAGAGTTGAAGAGAGCTAGGTTAGGTTAGGTTAGGCGAGGCTTGGGAAGGCTTGAGTAAAGTAGAGTAAAGTAGAGTAGAGTAGGATGGATTAGAGTTGAGTAGAGTTGAATGGAGTATTGTAGAGATCGGTTAGGTTTGGGTAATTTAGGCTAAGATAGGCTAAGGTAGGTAAGTTAGGCTAGGCTAGAGTAGAATAAAGTAGAGCAGAGTAGAGTAGACCAGAGTAGAGTAAAGCTAGGTTAAGCTAGGGTAGGCTAGGATAGGCTAAGCTAGGCTAGAGTGGCATAGAGTAGATTAGAGCAGAGCAAAGTAAAGCAAAGCATAGTGTAGCAAAACAAAGTAGAGTAGAGTAGAGCAAAGTAGAGGTAAGTTTGGCTAGGTTAGGCTAGGCTAGAGTAGAGTAAAGTAGAGCAGAGTATAGTAAAGTAGAATAGAGTACAGTAGAGAAGAGCTAGGGTAGGTTAGGCTATACTAGGCCAGGCCAAAGTAAAGTAGAGTAGAGGAGACAGAGTAGAGTAAAAAGGAGTAGAGTAGAGCAAAGCAGAGTAGAGTAGAGCATAGCAAAAAAGAGTAGGAAAGAGTAGAGCATATCAGAGCACAGCAGAGAAGAGCAAAGCTAAATTTGGCTAGGATAGGATAAGCTCGAGTGGAGTAGAGTAGAATAGAGTAGAGTAGAATGGAGTAGAGCTAGGCTAAGCAAGATTAGGCTGAAGTAGAGCAGAGTAGAGCTAGGTTAGGATAGGCTAAGCTAGGTGAGGTAAGAGTAGAGTAGGGTAGAGTAGAGTAGAGTAGAATAGATTGGAGTAGAGTAGAATAAAGGAGAGTAGAGTATAGTAGAGAAGAGCAAAGCATAATAGAATAAAGCATAACAGAGCAGAGCAGAGTAAAGTGGAGCAGAGCAAAGTAGAGTAGAGCTAAGTTAGGCTAGGCTAAGCTAAGCTACCCTAGAGTAAAGTAGAGTGGGGTAAAGTAGAGTAAATTAGAGTATAGAAGAGTAGAGTAGAATAGAGTAGAGTGAGGTTAGACTAGGAAAGGCTAGGCAAGGATAGGATAGGCTTTGCTAGACTAAAGTAGAGTAAGATATAATAGAGAAGAATAGAGTAGAGTAGAATAGAGTTGAGTTAGGTTAAGCTAGGCATGGTTAGGCTAGGGTAGAGTAGAGTAGAATGGAGTAGAGTAGAGTAGAGTGGAGTGGAGTAGAGTAGAGTGAGGTCAGGGTAGGCTAGTCTTGGCTAGACTAAAGTAGAGTAGAGTATAATAGAGAAGAGTAAAGTAGAATAGGGTAGAGTAGAGCATAGTAGAGTGGAGTAGAGAAAAGTGGAGTAAAGTAGAGTAGAGGTTCATAAGGTGGAGCAGAGCAAAGTAGAGTAGAGAAAAAAAGTAGAGTAGAGTAGATCTAGGTTAGGCATGTCTCGGCTAGGCTAGGGTAGGCTAGAGTAGAATAGAGTAGGGCTTTTTTAGGCTAGGCTAAGTTATAACAGAGTAGAGTATAGTAGAGTAGAGTAGAGTAGAGAAGAGAAGAGTAGAGTACAGTAGAGTAGAGTAGAGTAGAAGAGTAGAGTAGAGCAAAGTAGAGTTAAGCAGAGTAGAGCAGAGAAGAGTAGAGGAGAGCAAAGTAGAGCAGAGCTAGGTTAGGCAAGGTTAGGCGAGGCTAGATTAGTGTAGAGTAGAGCTAGGTTAGGCTAGGCTAGTCTTTGTTAAAGTAGAGTAGAGTAGAATATAGTATATTTGAGTATAGTAGAGTAGAGTTAAGTAAAGTAGAGCTAGATTAAGTGATGCATAGATAGGCTAGACACGGCTAGAGTAGGCTAGGCTAGGCCAAGCTAGGGTAGAGTAGAGTAGAGTAGTGTATAGTAGAGTAAGGTAGAGTAGAGTAGAGTAAAGCAGAGCTAAGTTTGGCTAGGCTAGGCTAAACAAGGCTAGAGTAGGGTAGAGTTGAGTAGACAAGAATAGAGTAGTGTATATAGGACTAAAGCAAAGTTGAGAAGTGTAGAGTAGAGCAGAGTAAAGCAAAGCAGAGTTGAATAGAGTAGAGCAGAGTAGAGTAGAGAAGAATTGAGAAGAGTAGAGTGGAGTAGAGTAGAGTAGAGTTGGGTAGAGTAGAGTAGAGTAGAGATAGGTTAGGCAAAGCTAGGCTAGGCTAGGTTAGGGTAAGGTAGCATAGAATAGAGTGTGTAGAGCTAGGTTAGGCTAGGTAAGGTTAGGCTACATAAGGCTAGAGTTGAGTAGAGTAGAGAAGAGTAAACAAGAGTGGAGAAGAGAAGAGTAGAGTAGAGCAGAGCAAAGTAGAATAGAATAGAGTAGAGGAGAGTAGAGTAGAGTAGAGCAAAGTAGAGTATAGTAGGGCAAAGCAGAGTAGAGAGTAGGGCTAGCTTAGGCAAGGCAAGTCTAGGTTGGAACAGTGTAGAGTAGAGTAGAATAGAGTAGAGTAGAGTAGAGTATAGTAGGGTAGGGTAAAGTGGAGCAGAGTAGAGTATAGCTAGATTAGGCTAGGCTAGGTTAGGCAAGACAAGGCTAAGCTAGGCTATGCAAGGTAAGAGTAGAGTAGAGTAGAGTAAAGTAGAGTATAGTAGAGCTAGGTTAGGCTAGGCTAAGCTAGAGTATAATAGAGTAGAGTAGAGTAGAGCAGAGTAGAGATGAGTAGAGTAGAGCTTGGTAGAGCAGAGTAGAGTAGAGTAGAGGAGAGCAAAACTTGGTTAGGCTAGGATAGGCTAGGCTAGAGTAATGTAGACTAGAGTAAAGAAGCACAAGGTTAGGCTAAGCTAGCCTTGGATGAGTTAGAGTAGAGTAGAGTAGATTATAGTAGATTAGAGTAGACTAGAATAAAGTATAGTAAAGCTAGGTTAGGCTAGGGAAGGCTAGGCTAGGCTAGAGTAGGCTAAGCTAGAGTAGAGTAGAGTAGAGTAGAGTAGTGTAGAGAAGAGCAATGTTAAGCTAGGCTAGGCTAGGTTTGGCTAAACTAGGCTAGTGTAGTGTAGAGTAGAGTAGAGCAGCACAAAATAGAGTAGAGTAGAGAAGAGTAAAGTAGAGTAGAGCAGAATAGAGAAAAGCAGAGCTGAGTAAAGTAAAATCAGGCAAAGTAGAGTTGAGCATAGTAGAACAGAGTAGAATAGGGTGGAGTAGGGTAGAGTAGAGTAGAGCAAGGTTAGGCTAGGCTAAGCAAGGTTAGAGTTGAGTAGACTAGACCAGAGTAAAATAAAGTAGAGTAGAGTGGAGTAGAGTAGAGCTAGGCTAAGCTAGGTTAGGCTAGATAAGGCTAGAGTATAATAGAGTAGAGTAGAGTATAGTATAGTTGACTAGAAGAGAGTAGAGTAGAGCTAGGTTAGGCCAAGCTAGGCAAGAGTAGAATAGAGTAGAGTAGAGTAGAGTAGAGTAGAGTATAAGAGAGTAAAGTAGAGCTAAGTTAGGCTAGGCTAGGCTAGAGCACAATATAATTGATTAGAGTAGAGCAGAGCTGGGTATAATAAAGAAGAGTATAGCAGAACTAGGTTAGGCTTGGCTTAGGTAGAGCAGAGTAGAGGAGAGCTAAGTCAGGCTAGGCTAGGTTAGAGTATTGTAGAGAATAGTAAAGTAAAGAAGAGTAGAGTAGAGCAGAGTAGAGTAGAGCAGAGTAGGGCATAGTAGAGTAGGGCAGAGCTAGATTAGGATAGGCTACCAAAGTAAGGCTAAACTATAATAGAGTAGAGTTAAGTTAGGTTGGGCTAGGTTAGAGTAGAGTAGAGCAGAGTGGAGTAGAGTAGAGCATAGTACAGTTGCGTAAGATAGAGCTAGGCTAGGCTAGGTTAATCTAGGCTAAATAAGGCTAGGATAGGCTAGGATAGGCTAGGATAGAGTAGAGTAGAGTAGACCTGAGTAGAGTAGAGTAGAGTAGAGCAGAGCAAGATTTGGCCTGAGTAGGCTAGGCTATGCTAGAGCATAATAGAGTAAAGTAGAGTAGAGCAAGCAGAGTAGATTAGAGAATACCAAAGTAGAGTAGAGAAAAGTAGAGTAGAGTAAAGTAGAGTAGAGCAAAGCAGAGCTAAGTTAAGTTAGGCTAGGCTAAGCTAGGCTATCTAGAGTTTTTTAGATCAGAGTAGAGCTTTGTTCGACTTTACTAGGCTAAAAGAGGATAGAGTAGAGCAGAGTAGAGTAAAGTAGAGTAGAGTATAGTAGAGTAGAGCCAGGTTAGGTTGGGCTAGGATAGGCTAAGTTAGGCTACCTAGAGTAGAGTAGAGTAGAGTAGTATAGAGTAGAGTTGATTAGAGTAGAGTAGATTAGGGTAGAGCTCAGTTAGGCTAGGCTAAGCTAGAGTAGAGTATAGTAGACTAGAGTTGAGCAGAGTAGAGTAGGACAAAGCAGAGCAGAGCAAAGTAGAGTAGTGCAAAGCAAAATAAGGAGAGTAGGGTAGAGAAGAGAAGAGTAGAGCATAGCAGAGAAGAGTATAGCAGAGAGAAGAAGGGCAAAGTAGAGCAGGGCCTAAGTAAGGGTAGGCTAGGGTAGGCTAGGTTAGAGTAGAGTAGAATAGAGTAGGTTAAAGTAGAGTATAGCAAGGCGAGGCTAGGTTAGGCAAGGTTAGGCTTGTTTAGGCTAGGCTAGGCTGGTGTATAGTAGTGTAGAAAAGAGTTTGGTAGAGTAGAGTATAATAAGGATTGGCTATGTTAGGCAAGGTTAGGTTAAGCTAAACTAGGTCTAATTAAGAGGAGTAGTGCAGAGGAGCATAGAGAATTGTTAGGCTTAGCTAGGCTAGAGTAGAATAAAATAGAGTAGAGTACTTTAGAGTAGAGTAGAGTAGAGTATTGCTAGGCTAAGCAAGGTGAGGTTAGGTTAGGATAGGTTTGGCTAGGATAGGCTAAGCTAGGTTAGGCTTGGCTAGGTTATGCTAGGCTAGGCTATGCAAGGGTAGAGTAAAGTTAAGTAAAACAAAATAAAGTAGAGTAGAGTAAAGTAGAGTATAATAAGGCTAGGTAAGGCAATGCAAGGCTAGGCTATGTTAGACTAGAGTAGAGTAGAGTAGAGTAGCATAAAGCTAAGTTAGGCTTAGTTATGGTAGAGTAGAATAAAATAGAGTAGAGAAGAGTAAGGCTAGGCAAGGCTAGGCGAGGTTAGGTTATGCTAGGCTAGGCGAGGCTAGGGTAGGGTAGGCTAGGTTAGAGTAAAGTAAGGTAGGGAAGAGTAGAGTAGGGTAGAGTAGAGTATAATAGAGTAGAGTAGAGTAGAGCAGAGTAGAGTAGAGTAGAGTAGAGGAGAGGAGAGAAGAGAGGAGCAGAGCATATCAAAGCAAAGTAGAATAGAATTAAATAGAGCAAAGTAGAGCACAGAAAAGTAGCGTAGAGCAGAGTAGAGAAGAACATACAAGTGTAGAGCTTATCAGAGCACAGTAGAGCAGAGCAGAGTAGAATAGAGCAATGTTATGTAGAACCTAGGTAAGGTTAGGCTAAGCTAGGCTAGGTTAGGCTAGGCAAGGCTAGAGTATAATAAAGTAGAGTAAGGTAGAGTAGAGTATAGTAAGGCTAGGCTAGGCTAGTCTAGGTTAGGTTAGGCTAGGCTAGGCTAGATTAGAGTAGGGTATAGTAAAGTAGTATGAAGCTAGGTTAGGCTTAGCTAGGCTAGAGTAGACTAAAATTTAGTAGTGTAGAGTAGGGTAGAGTAATGTTAGGCTAGGGTATGAGAGGTTAGGTAAAGCTAGGATAGGTTATGCTAGGTTATGCTCGACAAGGTTAAAGTATGGTAGGGTAGAGAAGTGTAGAGTAGCTTAAAGTAGAATAGAGTAGACTTGAGTAGAGTAGAGTAGAGTAGAGTAGAGTGGAGTAAACTAGAGTATAGTAGAATAGAGTAAAGTAGAGTAAGGTAGAGTAGTGTTGAGCATAGTAGAGTAGAGTAGAGTAAAGTAGGATAGAGCTATGTTAGGCTTAGCGAGGCTAGAGTAAAATAAATAGAGTAGAGCAGAGTAAGGTAGAGCAAAGCATAGTAGAGCAAAGCAAAGTAGAGTAGAACAGAGTAGAATAGAGCAGAGCAAAGTAGAGTAAAGTAGGGTAGGGATGAGAAGAGTAGAGTAGAGCTAGTTTAGGCTAGTCTAGGTGAGGCAATGCTAGACTAGAGTAAAGTAGAGTAGAGTAAAGCTAGGTTAAGCTAGGCTAGGTTAGGGTAGAGTAAAGTGGAGTAGAGTAAGGTTAGGCTTGGTTAGGCTAGGTTAGAATAGAGTAGAGTAGCGTCGAGCAGAGTAGAGTTAGGTTAGGCTAGGTTAGGCTAGGCTAGGCTGGGGTAGGCTAGGCTAAGCATGGAAATAATAGAGTAAGTAAAGTAGAGTAGATTAGAGTAGAGTAGAGTAAAGTAGAGTAGAGTAGAGCTCAATTAAGCTTTATTATGCTAGAGTAGAGTAGATAAAGCAGAGTGGAGAAGAGCAGAACAAAATAGAGTAGAGCATAATAGAGAAGAGTATAGTAGAGTAGAGTAGAGTAGAGTAGAGAAGAGCATAATAGAGCAGAACAAAGCAGAGTAGAGTAGAGTAGACTAGACTAGAGCAGAGTAGAGCAGATTAAAGCAGAGTAGAGAAGAATAAAGCTAGGTTCGAAAAGGTTAGAGCCGAGAAGAGTAAAGTTAGGTTAGGCAAGGCAAGGCTAGTCTAGGTTGGAGTAGAGTATATTAGAATAGAGTAGAGTAGAGTAAAGTAGAGCAGAGTAGAGTAGAGCAAAGTAGAGCAAGGTTAGGTTAAGTTAGGCTAATCTAGGCTAGACTATAATAGAGTAGAGTTAAGTAGGCTAGGCTAGGTTAGAGTAGAGTAGAGTATAGTACAAAAGATTAGAGTAGAGTAGAGAAGAGTAGAATAGAGCATAGTAGAGCTATAAAATGAAGAGAAGAGCATTGCAGAGTAGAGAAGAGCTAGGTTAGGCTAAGATAGGCTAGGCTAAGCAAGGCTAGGGATGGCTACATTAAGCTAAGCAAGGTTAGAGTAGAGTATACTAAAGTAGAGTAGAGCTGAGCAGAGCAGACTATAGTAGAATATAAATGAGAAAAATAGAGTATTGTTTAATAGAGAATAACTAAGTTGAGTAGAGCAGAGCAAGGTTAGGCTAGGCTACGCTACGCTGGGTAAGGTTAGGCTAATCTAGGCTAGAATAAAGTAGATTAGAGTAGAGTAGAGCAAAGTTAGGCTAGGCTTGGCAAGGTTAGAGTAGAGTAGAGTAGAGTAGACAAGAGTAGAGTGGAGTATAGTAGAGTGAGGTTGGGCTAGGCTAGGCAATATGAGTTGAGTAGACTATAGTAGTACTATGTTAAGCTAGGCAAAGCTAGAGTATAGTAGAGCATAATAAAGTAGAGATGAGCAAAGCAGAGTTGAGCAGGGCATTGTAGAGCAGAGTTGAGCAGGGTTTTGTTAGGATATGCTAGGCTAGGTTAGGTAAGGTTAGGCTAGGCTAGTCCAAGCTAAGCCAGAGTAGGGTTAGGTTAAGCTAGGCTAGGCTAGGATAGGTTAAAGTAGAGTAGAGTATAGTAGAGCAGAGTTGAGTAATGTAGAGTTGAACAAAGCTAGGCTATGCTAGGCTAAGATATCCTTGGTTAGGCTAGGCTAGGCTAGGAATTACTAGAGTAGAGTAGAGTAGAGTAGAGCTCAGTTAGGCTAGGTTAGTCTTTGCTAGGCTAGGCTAAAGCAGAGTAGAGTAGAGTAGAGCAGAGTAGAGTAGAGCAGAATAAAGTAGAACAAAGTAATGTAGAGAAGAATTGAGTAGAGTAGAGTCAAGCTCAGTAGAGTTGAGTATAGTAGAGTAGGGTCGAGCTGAGCAGAGTTCATGAGAGCAAAGCAGAGTAGAGTGAAGCTAGGTTAGGTTAAGCTAAGCGAGGTTAAGCTAGGTTGGAGTAGAGCAGAGAAGAGTAGTCTATTACTGAGTAGAGCAGAGCTAGTTAAGCTAGGCTTAGCTAAGCAAAGCTAGGTTAGGCTGGCTAGAGTAGAGTATAGTGGAGTAGAGCTAGGTTAAGTTTTGCTTGGCTAGGCTAGGCTTTGCTAAAGTAGAGTAAAGCAGTATAGAGTAGGGTAGAGTAGAGTAGAGTAGAGCAAAGTAGATCAAAGTTGAGTAAGATAGAGATGAGCAGCATAGAGTAGAGCAGAGTAGAGCATGGTTAGGCTAGGCTAAGCGAGGTGAAGCTAGGCTAGGTTAGGCTAGGTTAGAGAAAAGTAGAGTTTGGTATGTTAGAGTAGAGTAGAGCTAGGTTAGGTCAGGTTAGGCTAGGCGAATAGGGTAAAGTTGAGTAGATTAGAGTAAAGTAGACTATAGTACAGTAGAACAGAGTAGGCAGTGTAGAGTAGAGAAGAGAAGAGAAGAGTAGAGTAGAGTAGAGCGGAGCAGAGCAGAGAAAAGTAGAGTAGAGTATAGTAGAGCTTAGTTAGGCTAGTCTAGGCTGGAGTATAGTAGAGTAGAGTAGAGTAGAGTAGAGTAGATTAAAATAGAGTAGAGCAGGGTATAGTAGAGCATAGTATAGTTGTGTAGATTAGAGTAGAGCATAGTAGAGTGGAGTGGAGAGAGAAGAATAGAGTAGAGTAGAGGAGAGCAGAGGAGACCAGAGCAAAGGTGAAGAGAGCTAGGTGGAGTAGAGTATAATAGAGCAGAATAGAGCAGAGCAGAGAAGAGGAGTATAGAGTAAAGAAGATAAGTGTAGAGTGGAGTAGAGTAGAGTAGACCAAGGTTTGGATAGGTTAGGTTAGGCTAGGGTAGGCTAGGCTGAGTTAGGCTAGAGTAGAGTAAAGTGGAGCCGAGTATAGCTAGATTAGGTTAGGCAAGGCTAGGTTAAGCTAGGCTAGAGTAGATTAAAGTAGAGTAGTGTAAAGTAGAATAGAGTAAAGTAGAGTAGAATAGAGTAGAGTATAGTAAAGTAGAGTAGAATAGAGTAGATTAGAGTGGAGTAGAGTAGAGCTAGGTTGGGCTAAGGTAGGGTTGGCTTAGGTAGCATAGGCTAGGATAGGTTAGGCTAGTGTAGAGTGGAGTAGAGTAGAGTAGAGTAGAGTATAGCAGAGTATAGTAGAGTAGAGAAGGGTAGAGCAGGGCATAAAATAGTAGAGTAGAGTACAGTAGAGGAGAGCAGAGTAGAGCATAATAAGGTAGCTTAGAGTTGAGCAAAGAAGAGTAGAGCTAGGATAGGTTAGGCTAGGCTAGGCTAGAGTAGAGTAGAATAGAGTAGAGTAGAGTAGAGTAGAGTAGAGTAGAGTAGAGTAAAGTGGAGCATAGTAGAGTAGAGTAGAGTAGAGCTAGGTTAGGCTAGGCAAGGCTAGGCTAGGTTAGGCTAAGTAGGAGTAGAGTATAGTAGAGTAGAGTATAGGAGGGTAGAGTATAGTAAAGCTAGGTTAGGGCAGGCTAAGGTAGGCTAAGCTTTGCCAATGTAGAGTAGAGCAAAGAAGAGCATAGCAGAGCTATGTAGAGTAGAGCAAAATAGAGTAGAGCTGAGCATAGTCGAGTAGAGCAGAGTAGAGAAGAGTGAGGTTAGGCTAGGCTAGGCTAGGCTGGAGTCGAGTAAAGTAGTGTAGAGCAGAGTATAGTAGAGTAGTGCTAGGTTTTGTTAGGTTAGGTTAGGATAAAGTAAAGTAGAGTAGAGTATAGTAGAGTAGAGCATAGCATAGCAGAGCTACGTAGAGTAGAGTATGGTAGAGTAGAGAAAAGCAAAGTAGAGAAGATTAGAGTAGGGCTAGGCTAGAGAAAATTAGAGTAGAGTAGAGTAGAGTAGAGCAAAGTAGAGTAAAGTAGATCTTGGTTAGGAAAGGTTAGGCTAAACTATGCTAGGGTAAAGTAGAGTAGAGTATAGTAGAATAGAGTAGAGCAAAGTAGAGTAAAGTAGAACAGAGTAGAGTAGTGCAGAGTAGAGCAAAGTAGAGCAGAGTAGAATGGAGTAGAACTAGGTCAAGCTATGTTATGCAATGCAAGGCTAGGCTAGAGTAGAGTAAAATAGAGCTAAGTTAGGTTAGGAAAGGATAAGCAAGGTTAAAGTAGTGTAGAGTAGAATTGAGTAGAGTGGAGTTGAGCTAGGTTTGGTCAAGCTAAGCTAAGCTAGGTTAGGCTAGAGTAGAGTATTAGAGTATAGTAGAGTAGAGTAGAGTAGAGTATACCTTAAGCTAGGTTAAGCTATGTTAGAGTAGAGTAGAGTGGAGGAGAGTAAAGTAGGGTAGAGCAGAGTAGGGCTGAGTAGAGTAGAGCAGAGCAGAGCTGAGCTGAGCAAAACAGAGTAGAGCTGAGCAAAGCAAAGTAGAGCAAAGTAGAGAAGAGCAAAGAGGAGTAGAGTAGAGCAGAGCAGAGCAAAGCATAGTAGTGTAGAGCAGAACAAAGCAGAGAATAGCAAAGCAGTGTAGAGGAGAGCAGAGCAAGGTTAGGCTAAGCTATGCTAAAGTAGAATAGAGTAGTGTAAAGTAGGGTAGAGTAGAGTAGACTAGAGCTAGGCTTGGCTAGGCCAAACTTTGTAAGATTAAAGTAGAGTAGAGTAGAGTAGAGAAGAGTAGACTAGAGTAGAGTTGAGTAAAGTAGTGTTGAGTAGAGTAGAATAGTGCTAAGTTAAGTTGGGCTAAGTTAGGCTATGCTAGGCTAGCTTACGCTAGGGTAGGCTAGACTATGCAAGAGTGGAGTAGGGTATAGTGGACTAGAGTAGACCAGAGCTACGTTAGGCTAGGCTAGGCTAGGAAAGGCTAGAGTAGAGTAGAGTAGAGTAGGGCAAAGCAGTATTGAGTAGAGATGAGTAGAATAGAGTAGAGTAGAGTAGAGAAGAGCTAACTTTGGCAATGCTTGGCTAGGGTAGGCAAGCATAGGCTTGGCTAGGCTAAGTTAGAGTAGAGTAGGGTAGAGCAGAGCAAAGGAGAGCATAAAAGAGTAGAGTTGGTATAATAGATCTAGGGTAGGCAAAGCTAGCCTTGGCTAGAGTACAGTAGAGTAAAGCTAGGTTAAGGTAAGCTAGGCTAGACTATAGAGTAGGGTAGAGTAGAGTAGAGTAGAGTAGAGTAGAGTAGATCAGAGAAGGGCAAATAATAGTAGAGAAGAGTTGAGCATAATAAAGCAGAGTAGAGCTAGCTTATGCTAGGATTGCCAAGGCTAGGCAAGGCTAAGCTAGAGTGGAGTAGTGTAGAGTAGAGTAGAGTATAACAAAGCTTGGTTAGGTAAGGTTAGGTTAGAGTGGAGTAGAGTAGAGAAAAGTAGAGTAGAGAAGAGATGGACAATGAAGAGTACAATAGAGTAGAAAACAGTAGAGAAGAGCAAAGCAAAGCAAGGTTAGGTAGGCTAAGTTATGCTAGGCTTGGTTCGAGTAGAGTAGAGTAGAACTAGGTTTAGTTAGGCTAGGCTAAGCAAGGATAGAGTAGAGTAGAGTAGAATAGAGTAGTGTAGAGTAGAGCTTATTTAGGGTAGGCGAGGCTAGGCTAGGTTAAGCTAGGCTAGGCTAAGCGAAAGTAGAGTAGAGTTTAGTAGAGTACAATAGAGTAGAGTTGAGCAGAGTAGAGTAGAGTTAGGTTAGGCTAGGCTAAACTAGGCTAGGTTTGTGTAAAATAGAGTAGAGTAGTATAGAGCTTAAAAGAGTAGAGGGGAGCTAAGTAGAGCTGAGTAGAGCAGAGCAGAGTAAGGTAGAGAAGAGTAGAGTAGAGTAGAGTAGGGAAAATTAAAGTAGAGCAGAGCAAAGCAGAGAAAGGCTTGGTTAAGCTAGGATAAGCTAGGCTAAGCTTGGCAAGGCTAGGCTTGAGTTGAGTAGAGTAAGGTAGAGCAAGGTTAGGTTAGGTTAAGCTAGCCTAGGTTTGAGTGGAGTAGAATAAAGTAGAGTAGAGTGGAGTTAAGTAGAGCTATGTTAGGCTAAGCAAGGCTAGACTAAGGTAGGCTAGGCTAGAGTAGAGTAGAGTAGAGTAAAGTAGAGGTTCATTAGGCTAGGCTAGGCTACAGTAGAGTAGAATAGAGTAGAGTTGAGTAGAGCATAATAAAGTAGAATAGAGCAAAGCAAAGCAGAGTAAAGTAGGTAAAGTAGAGTAGAGCAAAGAAGAGCAGAGGAGAGCAGAGTAGAGCAGAGTAGAGCGAGGTTAGGCTAAGCTAGGTAGGGCTAGGCTAGGTTAGAGTTTAGTTGAGTAGAGTAGAGTATAGTATAGTAGAGTAGAGTAGAGTAGAGTATTATATAGTATAATATTGTAGATTTAAGTAGAGTAGAGTAAGGTTAGGCTAGGTTACGTAAGGCTAGGCTACGCTAGGCTAGGTTAGACTAGGCTAGGGTAGAGTAGAGTACAGTAAACTAGAGTAGAGTAGAGTAAAGCAATATAGAGCTGAGTAAAGCAGAGCAGAGCAGAGTAGAACAGAGCAAAGCAAGGCAAAGTGGAGTAGAGCTAAGAAAAGTAGAGAAGAGTTTAGTAGAGTAGAGTAAAGTAGAGCTAGGTTAGTCTAGGCTAGGCTAGATAGAGTTTAGTAGAGTAAAATAGAGTAGAGCTACGTAGGTTAGGGTAGGCTAAGCTAGGCTCAGTTAGGTAGAGTAGAGTAGAGTGGAGTAAAGTAGAGTAGAATAAAGTAGAATATAATAGAGTAGAGTAGAGTATAGCAGAGTAAGTTAGAGTATAGCTAGTATAGGCTAGAGTAGAGTATTGTAGAGTAGAGTAGAGTAGTGTAGAGTAGAACTATGTTAGGCTATGCTAGAGTACAATTGAGCATTGTAGAGTAGCGTAGGGCAAAGTAGAGAAGAGTAATGCAGAATAAAGCATAGTATAGTAGAGCAGAGAAGCGCAAAGTAGAGCAGAGAAAAGTAGAGTAAAGTAGAGCAAGGTTATGCTATGTTAGGCTAAGCTAGGCTAGGCTAGAGTAGAGTGGAGTAGATTGGTTTAGAATAGAGTATAGCTAGGTTATGTTCGACAAGGCTAAGCTAAACAAGGCAAGTGTAGAATTGAGTGGAGTATAGTAGAGTAGAGTATAGTAGTGCATAGTATAGTAGAGTGGAGAAGAATAGGAAAGAGCATAGCAAAGTTGAGTAGAGTAGAGTAGAGTAGAGTAGAGTAGAGTAGAGTAGAGTAGAGTAGAGTAGAGCTAGGTTAAGCTAGGCTAGGCTAGAGTAGAGTTGAGTAGTGTAGTGTAGAGTAGAGTAGAGCTGAGCTAGGTTTGGTTTGGAAAGGTGAGGATAGGCTTGGCTAGGCTAAGTTAAGCTAGATAAGGCTAGAATAGTAGAGTAGAGTTGAGCTAGTTTAGGATAGCTAGAGTATAGTAGAGTGGAGTAGAGTAGAATAGAGCAGATCAAAGTAGTGCATAGTAGAGCAGAGTAGAGCAAAGCTAAGTATAGTAGAGCATAGCATAGTAGAGCAGAGATGTGTAGAGCTGAGCTGAGTAGAGCAAAATATAATAGAGGATAGGAGAGTAGCATAGAGAAGAGAAAAGCAGAGTAAAGTATAATAGAGTAGAGAAGAGTAGTGCTAGGTTAGGCTAGGCTAGATAAGGATAGAGTATATTAGAGTAGAGTAGTGTAGAATAATGTATAGTAGAGCTACATTTGCCTAAGGTAGTCTTGGCCAGGGTAGGCTAGCTTAGACTAGGCTAGAGTAGAGTAGAGCAGAGTAGAGTTAGTTTAGGCTAGGCTAGGCTAGGCTAAACTAGGCTAGAGTTGAGAAAAGTAGAGTAGAATAGAGAAGAGTAGAATAGAGTAAAGCAGAGTAGAGCAGAGCAGAGTAGAGTAGAGCAAAGTAGAGTAGAACAGAGTAGAGTAGAGTAGACAAGAGTAGAGTTGAGCAAAGAAGAGCAGAGTAGAGCAAAGTAGAGTAGAGAATAGTAGAGTAGAGCATAGCAGAGCTATGTTAGGTGGGGCTAGTTAAGCTAGGCTAGGCTAAGGGTAGTGTATAGTAGAGTAGAGTAGATTAGAGTATAGTAGAGCTGAGTTAGGTTAGGTTAGGCTATGCTAGGCTAGGCTAGGTTTGGCTAGAGTAGAGTAATATTGTATAGTAGAGTAGAGTAAAGCTAGGTTAGGCTAAGCTAGGCTAGGCTAGGCTAGGCTACTCTCGATTAGAGTAGAGTACAATACAGTAGAATATAGTGGAGTAGAGTATAGTGTAGTATAACAGAGCAAATAAGAGCTTGGTTAGGCTAGGCTAGAGTAGAGCAGAGTAGAGTAGTGCGAGGTTAGCTTAGGCTAGTTAAGGCTAGACTAGGCTAAAGTAGAGTAGATCTGAGCAGAGCTCAGAAGAGTAGAGTGTAGCACTTCATGACAGAGTGGAGAAAAGCAGAGTAAAACAGAATAGTGTAGAGTAGAGTAGAGCAAACTATAGTAGGGTAGAGGTTCATTAGGCTAGGCTATGTTATGTTAGGCTAAGCTAGAGTAGAGTAGAGTAGAGAAAACAAAAGCAGAGCTTGCTTTGGTTAGTTTAGGCTAGGATAGGTTAGAGTATAGTAGAGTACAATACAGTAGAGTAAAGCTAGGTTAGGCTAGGCTAGGATAGGCTTGGTAAGGCTAGAGTAGAGTATAGCTGAGTAAAGTAGAGTAAAGAAAAGCTAGGTTAGGTTGGGCTAGGCAAGAGTATTATAAAGTAGAGTAAAGTAGAGTAGAGTAGAGCAGAACAGAGCAAAGTAAAGTAGAGTGAAGGAGAGCAGAGAAGAGTAGAGTTGAGTAGAGTAGAGTAGAGCTTGGTTAGGCTAGGCTAGGTTAGGCGAGGCTAGAGTAGACTAGACTAGAGTAGAGTAGATGTAGGTTAGGCTAGGCTCAGTTAGAGTAGATTATAGTAGATTAGAGTAGAGTAGAGTAGATTAAAGTAGGGTAGAGCTAAGTTAGGCTAGGCATGGATAGGTTATGCTAGGCTAGAGAAGGCTAGGTTGGACTAGGCTAGAGTAGAGTAAACTAGAGTAGATTAGGATATAATAGAGTAGAGCTAGGTTAGACTAGGCTAGGCTAGGCTAAACTCGGGTAGGGTAGAGTAAAATTAAGTAGAGTAAAATATAGTAGATGAAAGTAGTGTAGAGTAGTGGAGAAGAGAGTAAAGAAGAGGAGAACAAAGCATAACAGACCAGAGTAGAGAAGAGCACAACAGTGGAGTAAAGCAGTGTAAAGCAGAGTAGAGTAGAGCTAGGTTAGGCAAAGCTAGGCTAGGCTAGGTTGAAATGGAGTAGAGTATAGTAGAGTAGAGTAGAGTTGAGTATAATAGAGTAGAGTATAGTATAGTAGAGTATAGTATTATAGAGTAGAGTATAGCTAAGTTAGGCTATGCTAGGCCAGGCTAAGTTAGGCTAGGCTAGGTTAGGCAAGACAAGAATATAGTAGAGTGGAGTAGAGTGGAGTATAGTAAAGTAGAGTAGAACAAGGTTAGGTTATGCTAGCAGAGGTTAGGCTAAGCTAAAGTAGAGTATTATAGACTAGAGTAGACAAGAATAGATCAGGATAGACTAGAGTAGAGTAGAGTAGAGCATAGTAGAGTGAAGCATAATATAGCAGAGTAGAGCAGAGCAAAGATGAGATAAGCAAAGTAGAGTAGAGCATGGTTAAACTATGCAAGTCTAGGCGAGGCTATGCCTGCCTAGGCTAGGCTAGAGTAGAGTAGATTAGAGTAGAGTACAGTAGAGCTAGGTTAGGCTAGGCTAGGCTATGCTTTGTTAGAGTTTTTTACAATAGAGTAAAGCAGAGTAGAGTAGAATAGACTAGAGTAGAGTAGAGTTGAGTTGATTTGAGTAGAGTAGGGTAGAGTAGAGTAGAGTAGAGTGGAGTAGAGGTAGGTTAGGCTAGGTTAGGCTCAGGTAGGCGAGGATAGGAAATAGCAGAGTAGAGTATAGTAGAGCTAGGTTAGGCTAGGCTAAACAAGAATACAATAAAGTAGAGTAAAGTAAAGCAGAGTAGGGCAGAGGTAGGTAGATTAGAGTAGAGCTAGGATAGCTTTGGCTAGGCTAGGCTAAACTAGGCTAGGCTAACCTAGGCTAAAGTAGGATAGAGTAGAGTAGAGTAGAGTAGCAGAATGTAGAGTAGAGCTAGGTTAGGTTAAGTTTAGCTAGGCTAGGCTAGGCTAAGTTTGGCTAGGCTAGGCTAGAAAAGAGTAGAGTATAATAGAGTAGAGTAGAGTGGAATAGAGTAGAGCTAGGTTAGGTTAGATTAGGCTGGGCTAGGTTAGAGTACAATAGAGTAGTGTAGAGTAGAGTAGGGCAAAGGAAAGAAGAGCATAATAGAATACAATAGGGCAAAGCAGAATCGAATAGAGTAGAGTAGAGTAGAGAAGAGTAGAGTAGAGCTTGGTCAGCCTAAGCTAAGTTAGGCTATGCTAGGGTAGGCTAGAGTAGAATACAGAAGAGAAGAGCTAAAAGAAGCTAAATAAGGTTAGAGTAGAGTAGAGTAGAATATAATATAATGAAGTACAATATAGTAGAGTAGTGTAGAGTAGAGTTAGGTTAGGCTAGGCTAGGGTAAGCTATACTAAGCTTTTCTAGAATAGAGTAGGGTAGAGTAGAGTAGCGTAGTGAAGAGTAGAGCAGAGCAAAGCTTGGTTAGGCTAGGCTATTCTAAGTTAGGCCTTGCTAGAGTAGAGTAGAGTAGAGTAGAAAAGAGTAGAGTAAAGTAGTGCAGAGAACAACAGAGAAGTGCTAAGTAGAGGAGAGCAGAGTAGAGAAAAGCAGAGCAGAGTTGAGCAGAGTAGAGCAAAGCATAGTAGAGTTACGTTACATTAAGTAATACTTAGTGAGGCTAGGCTAGGCTAGGTTAGAGTAGAGTAGAGTAGAATATAGTATAGTAGAGTATAGTATAGTACAATATAGTATAATATAATATAGTATAGTATAATAAAGTAGAGTAAAGCTAGGTTAGGCTAGGCTAGGTTAGTCTAAGCTAGGCTAGGCTAGAGTAGAGTATGGTATTGCTAGGTTAGGTTAGGCTAGGCTAGGCTAGTGTTTAGTAGAGTATAATAAAGTAGAGTTGAGTTGAATACAGAAGAGTAGGGCAGAGTGAAACAGAGTAGAGCAGGGTTAATTTAGGCTAAACTAGGTTAGAGTATAGTAGAGCTAGGTTAGGCAAGGCTAGGTGAGGTTAGAATACAGAGAGTAGACTAGAGTAGGAGAGCAAAGCAGAGTAGAGCAGAGTGCAACATTGTAGAGTAGAGTATAACATAATAGAGT
Source organism: Vanilla planifolia (assembly GCA_023846275.1). Lineage (NCBI taxonomy): Eukaryota > Viridiplantae > Streptophyta > Magnoliopsida > Asparagales > Orchidaceae > Vanilla > Vanilla planifolia. The sequence continues at coordinate 154,283 of JAIUJO010002340.1, forward strand.
AGAGCAGAATCGAATAGAGAAAAGCAAAGCAGAGTTAAGCAAAGCTGAGTAGAGCAGAGTAAATTTGAGCAAACCAAGGCTAGGCTAGAGTCAAATAGAGTAGAGTTGAGTAGAAGAGGATAGAGTGTAGTAAAGTGGAGTACAATAAGGTTAGGCTAGGTTAGAGTAGAGCAAAATAGAGTGGAGTAGAGAAAGGTTTAGCTAGGCTAGGCTTGTATAGGTTAAGCTAAGTTATGCAAGGTTAGAGTGGAGTATAGTAGGAGTATAATAGAGTAGAGTAGAGTAAAGTAGAGCTAGATTACATTAGGCTATGCAAAAGTATTTTAGAGTAGAGTAGAGCAGAGTAGAATAGACCAAACTAGAGCAGAGTAGTGCAGAGCAGAGCTTAGAAGAGTTAGGTTAGGCTATGCTAGGTGAGGCTAGGTAGGGCTAGGATGGGCTAGGCTAAGCTAGGCTAGAATAGAGCAGAGCTACATTAGGCTAGGTGAAGCTAGGTTAAAGTATAGTAGGGTAAAGTAGAGTTAGTAGAGTCGAGTAGTATAGAGCTAGGTTAGGCTAAGCTAGGCTAGGTTAGAGTAAACTAGAGTATAGTAGAGTAGAGTAGAGTAGAGCTCGGTTATGCTAAACTAGGGTAGGCTATTAAAGGCTAGAGCAAAGTAGAGTAGAGTGGAGTAGAATAGAGAAGAGCAGAGCAGAGTAGAGCAAAGAAGAGTAGAGAGAGCATAAAAGAGTAGAGCAGAACATAGCCAAGTTGAGTAGAGTAGAGCACAGTAGAGTAGAGCTAGGTTATGCTAAGCAAGGATAGGTTATGTAATGTAATGTAGGGTAGAGTAGAATAGAGTAGAGTAGAGTAGAGCAAGGTTAGGCTAAGTTAGGTTAAGTCAGGTTAGGCAACACTAGAGTAAAGTATAGTAAAGTAGAGTAGAGTAGAGTAAAGTATAGCTAGGTTAGGCGAGGTCAGAGTAGAGTAGAGTAGAATAAAATAAATTAGAGCTAAGTTTTTTTAAGGTAGGTTTGGCTAGGCTATGCTAAGCTAGAGTAAAGTATCATAAATTAGAGTAAAGTAGGGTAAAGTATAGTAAAGTAGAGCAAAGTAGAGTAAAGTAGAGCTATGTTTGGTTAGGCTAGCCTACAGTAGGGTAGAGTAGAGTAGAGTAGAGTAGAGTAGAGTAGAGTAGAGTATTGTAGAGTAGAGGAGAGTATAGTAGAACTGAGCAAAGCTGAGCTGAGCTGAGTAGAGTTAGGTTATGCAAAGCTAAGCAATGGTAGGCTTGGCTAGGCTAAGCTAGGAGAGTAGTGTAGAGTAGATCTAGGTTGGGCTAAGTTTGATTAGAGCGGAGTAGAGTAGAATAGAGTATAATAGAGTAGAGTAGTGTTGAGCTAGTTTATGCTAGGCTTGAGTCTAGTAGAGAAGGTTAGAGTAGAGTAGATTAGAATAGAGTAGAATAGACTAGAGTAGAGTATAGTAAAGCATAGTATAGAAGAGTGGAGTAAAGTAGAGCTAAGTTAGGCTTGGTTAAGCTAGGTTAGGCTGGGTTAGAGTAGAGTAGGGTAGGGTATAGTGTAGTAGAGCAGAGCTAGGTTAGGTAAGGTTAGGCCTGCTAGGCTAGGCTAGGCTAGGATAGGCTTTGCCATAACAAAATAAAGTAGAGCAGAGAAGAGCAGGGTAGAGTAGAGTAGAGCAAATAAAAGTAACATAGGGTAGAGCAGAGTAGAGCAGAGCAGAGCCGAGCAGAGATAGGTTAGTCTAGGTTAAGTTAGGGAAAGCTAGGCTAGGCTAGAATTTAGTAGAGTAGAGTTGAGGTAGTTTAGGATAAGAAAGGCAATGCTAGAGTAGAGTAGTGTAGAGTAGAGTAGAGTAGAGTGTAGCAAAATGGAGTATAATAAGTAGAGTAGAGTAGAGCAGAGTATAGTAGAGTAGAGCAAAGACAAGTAGAGTAGAGCTAAGTTAGGATTTGTGTGGCTAAAGCAGAGTAGAGCAGAGTAAAGAAGATCTTAGTTAGGCTAAGCTAGGTTATACAAGGCTAAACTAGGCTATAGTAGAGCAGATCAATGTAGAGCAGCACAGAGCAGAGCATAACAGAATAGAACAGAGTAGAGTAGACCAAACCAGCACTGAGCTAGAGTAAAGTAGAATAGAGTGGAGTAGAGTAGAGTAGAGCTAGGTAAGGATATGGTAGGCTAGGCTAAGTTAGAGTTGAGTAGAGTAGAATAAAGTAGAGTATAGCTAGGCTAGGCTTGAGTAGGGTAGAGTAGAGTAGAGTAGAGTATAGTAGAGTAGAGTAGAGTAGGGTAGAGTATAGTACAATAGAGCTCGTTTTGGTTGAGTTAAAGTAGGTTAGGCTAGGCTAGGTTTGCATAAGCTAGGCTAGGCTAGATTAGAGAAGAGTAGAGTAGAGTAGAGTAGAGTAGAGTAGAGCAGGGTAGAGTAGAGCTAAGTTAGGCTAAACTTGGCTAAGCTAGAGTAGAGTAGAGTAGAGTACAGCTGAGTAGAGAAGAGTAGAGAAGAACAGATCAGAATAATGTAGAGTAGAGTAGAGTAGAGTGGATCAGAGCAAAGTAGATCAGAGTAGAGTACAGTAAAGTATAGCATAGTAGAGCTAAGTTAGGCTAGGCTAGGTTATGCTTGCCTAGGTTAGGCAAGGTTAGGCTAGGCTAGGTTAGAGTAGAGTAGAGTAGAGCCAAGAATTATAGAGTAGAGTATAGTAGATTAGAGTTGATTAGAGCTACGTTAGGCATGGCAAAGCTAGGAGAGGCTATGTTAAGCTATGCTATGTAAGACTTGGCTAGGCTAAGCTACAGTAGAGTAGAGGAGAGTATAATAAAGTAGAGTAGAGGTAGGTTAGGCTAAGCCAAGCTAGGCTAAGCAATAATAAAGATTAAGAAAGAGTAGAGGAGAGCAAAGTAAAGCAGAGGAGAGTAGAGTAGAGTAGAGAAGAGCATAACAAAGAAGAGCAGAATAAAGCAGAGCTAGGTTAGGCTAAGAAAGTATTAGCTAGTCATGGCTAGGTTAGGATAGGCAAGGCTTGGCTTGAGTAGAGTATAGTAGAGTAGAGTAAAGCTTGGTTAGGTTAGACAAGATAAGGTTAGAGTAGAGAAGAGTAAAGTTGAGTAGAGTAGAGTATAATAGAATAGAGCTAGGTTAGACTAAGCTAGGCTAGGTCAGGCTAGAGTACAGTAGAGTGTAGTAAAGCTTGATTAAGAAAGGCTAGGCGAGATTAGAGTAGAGTAGACTAGACTAGACTAGACTATAGTAGAGTAGACTAAAGTTGAGTGAATTAGAGTAGAGTAGAGGAAGCAGAGTAGAGCAGAGCAAAGAGAAGTAGAGAAGAGCATGGTAAAAGAGTTGAGTAGAGTAATATAGAGTAAAGCAGAGTAGTGTAGAGTGGAGAAGAGCAGAGTAGAGCAAAATAAGACAGAGTAGAGATAGGTTAGGCTATGTTAGGCTAATCTAGAATAGGCTAAGGTAAAGTAAAGTTGAGTAGAGTAGAGCAAGGTTAGGCTAAGTTAGGCTACGATAGGCTAGGGTAGAGTAGAGTAGACTAGATTAGAGTAGAGTAGAGTAAGGAAGAGGGGAGCTAGATTAGGCTAGGCTAGGCTAACCTTTGGTAGGCTAGGCTAGAGTAGAGTAGAGTAGAGTAGAGTGAGCAGAGTAGAGTAGAGTAGAGCAAAGAAAAGTAGAGAAGAGCATGGTAAAAGGGTTGAGTAGAGAAATATAGAAAAGAATGTAGTAGAGCAGAGTACTGTAGAATGGAGCAGTGCAGAGCAGAGCAAAATTTGGCAGAGTAGAGATAAGTTATGCTATGTTAGGCTAATCTAGAAAAGGCTATGCTAAAGTAAAGTAGAGTAGAGTAGAGCTAGGTTAGGCTTTGTTAGGCTAGGGTAAGCTAGGGTAGAGTAGAGAAGAGTAGACTAAGGCAGAGGAGAGCTAGATTAGGCTATGCTAGGCTTGGGTAGGCTAGGCTAGATTAGAGTAGAGTAGAGTAAAGGATAGTAGAGTAGAGCAAAGTTAGGCTGGGTTAGGATAGGGTACAATTGAATTGAGTAGAGTAGTGTAGAGCAGAACAGAGAAAAGTAGAGCATTGCTCAAAAGAGTGGACCAAAATACAGTAGTACAAGCAAAGTAGAGTAGAGCCGAGTAGAGGAAAGCCAGGTTAGGATAGGCTAGGCTAGAGTACTGTGGATTAGTGTTTGGTTTGGTCTTACTATACTAGGCTTTGTTAGAAGAGTCGTGTTGAGTAGAGTAAAGAAGAGTAGAATAGAGTAGAATGGAGTAGGGAAGAGTAGAGTAGAGTAGGGTAGAGTAGAGTTGAGCTAGGTTAGGCTAGGCTTAGCTAGGCGAGGTTAGGCTCAGCTAGGCTAGTGTAGAGCAGAGTAAAGCCAGGTTAGGCTTGGCTCGACTAGAGTACAATTGATTAGAGTAGAGTAGAGTAGAGCAGAGCTGAGTCGAGCAGGGTAGAGCAAAATAAAGTATAGTAGAGTAGAGCATAATAGAGTAAAGCTAGGTTAGGCTAGGTAAGGCTAGAGTAAAGTTGAGTAGAGTAGAGCTAGGTTAGGCCAGTCTATGCTAGACTAGGTTAGAGTTTGGTAGAGTATAATAGATGAGAGTAGAGCATAGTAGAGTCTAGTAGAGTAGAGTAGAGTACAATAGTGTAGAATAGAGCAAGGTTAGGCTAGGCTAAGCTCAGCTAGAATAGAGTAGAGTAAAGTAGTATAGTTTAGAGCTCAGTTATGTTATGCTAGACAAGGATAGGATAGTGTAGAGTACAATAGAGTGTAGTAGAGTATAGCAGAGTAGAGTAAAGCAAAGCAAAGTAGAACATAGTAGAGTAGAGAAGAGGAGAGTAGAGTAGAGCAGAGTAGAGTAGAGTGGAACAGAGTAGAGTAGATTAGTGTAGAATATAGCAGAGTAAAGTAGAGTAGAGTAGAATAGAGTAAATTAGAGTAGTGTAGAGTATAATATAATTGAGTAGAGTAGTGCTAGGTTAGGTTAGGCTAGAGTAGGGTAGAGTAGATTATAGTGGAATTAAGTAGAGCGAGGTTAGGTAAGGCTAGGCTAAAGCACAGTTGAGTAGAGTAGAGCGTAGTAGAAATGAGTAGAGCAGAGTATAGTGGAGCATGGTAGAGTTGAGCAATTTAGAGAAGAGTAGAGCAGAGCAGAGTAGAGTAGAGTATAGTAGAGAAGAGTAGTACAAAGCAGAGTAGAGTAAAGCAAGGGTAGTCTAGGTTAAGCTATATTAGACTAGGCCAGGCTAGAGGAGGTTGAGTAGACTAGAGTAGTGAAGAATTGAGCTGGGTTAGGCTAGGCTAGGCTAGAGTAGAGAAGAGTATAGTAGAGTAGAGTAGAGTATAGTATAGTAGAGTATAGTAGAGTTAAGTAGAGTGAAGCTAGGTTAGGCTATGAAAGGTGAGGCTAGGGTAAGCTAGGTTAGGCTAGCTTGGCTAAGGTAGAGTTGAGTAGAGTAGAGTAGAGATTAATAGAGCAGAGTAGAGCAGAATAAACTGAGTAGAGCAAGGTTATGCTAGGTTTAGGAAGAGTAGAGTAGTGTAGAGTAGAGCTATGGTAGATAGGAATAAGCTAGGCTACATTAGGCTGTGGTTGGTCGGCTAAGCTAGGCTAGAATGGAGTAGAGTAGAGGAGTAGAGCAGAGCTAGGATAGGTTAGGCTATGTTAGGCTAGGTTAGAGTACATAATAGAGAAGAGTAGAGCGGTGTAGAGTAGAGCAGAGTAGAGTAGATTAGAAAAGAGAAGAGTAGAGTAGAGCATAGCATAGTAGAGCAGAGCATAGTAGAGCAGAGCTAGGCTAGGCTTGGTTGGGCTCGACTAGGCTTTGCTAAGCAAGGCTAGGTAAGGTTAGGTTAGAGTAGAACAGAGTAGAGTTGAGTAGTGCAGAGTATAGAAGAGTAAAGTAGAGTAGAGTAGAGTATAGTAGAGTAGAGTAGAGTAGAGGAGAGGAGAGGAAAGCAGAGTAGAGTATAGCAAAGCAAAGTAGTGCAAAACATGGTAAAAGAGTAGAATAGAGTAGAGCAGGGTAATATAATGTAGAGTAGAGTAGAGTAAAGCATAATAGAGCAGGGTAGAGAAAAGTAGAGATAGATTAAGCTATGTTAGGCCAATCTAGGCATGGCTAGGCTAGAGTAGAGTGGACTTAAGTTTGTTTAGTTTAGCCTAGGCTATGCTAGAGTAGAGTAAAGTATAGTGTAGTAGAGTAGAGCAGAGTAGAGTACAGTAGACTAGAATAGAGTAGAGTAGTATAGAGTAGAGCTAGGTTAGGCTAGGCTAGGCTTTGGTAGGCTAGGCAAGGCTAGCCTAGAGAAGAGTAGGGTATAGTAGAGTAGAGTAGAGTAGAGTAGAGTAGAGCTAAGTTAGGCTAGGCTAGGAAATAGTACAATAGAGTAGAGTAGAGTAGAGCAGAGTATAGCTCAGTAGAGCACAGCAAAGTAAAGGGAGCAAAGCAAAGGAGAGTATAGCAGAGTAGATTAGAGTAAAGCTAGTTTAGGCCAGGCTAGAGTAGTGTAGATTAGAGCTCAGTTGGGCTTGACAAGGCAAGAGTTAGTTAGAGTGGAGTCGAGTAGAGTAAAATTGAGTAGAGAACCCTAGAATAGAGTTGAGTAGAGTAGGTCAGAGAAGAGTAGGGTAAAGTAGAGCAGAGATAAGTTAGGCTAGGCTTTGCTAGGTGAGGTTAGGCTAGTCTAAACTAGGCTAAACATGACTAGGAAAGGCTAAGGTAGAGTAGATTAGAGTAGATTAGTGCTAGGTTAGGCCAGGCTAGGATAGAGTAAAATAGAGTTGAGTAAAGTAGAGTGGAGCAGAGCAAAGCAAAGCAAAGTAGAGTAGAGTAGAGTAAAATAAGGAAGAGCATAGTAGAGAAGAGATAAGTTTGGCTATGCTAGAGTTGAGTAGAGTAGAGCTAGGTTAAGCTAGGCTAGGATAGGTTAGAATCAAGTCAAGTGAAGTAGAGCAAAGTTTGAGTCTAGTAGAATAGAGTAGAGTGTAATAGAGAAGAGTAGAGCTAGGTTAGGCTAGGCATGGCTAAGTAAGGCTAAGCTAGGGTAGGCTAGGCTAGGCTAGAGTATATAATAATATAGTAGAGTAAAGTTGAGCTCGAATAGTCTATGTTAGGCTAGGCTAGTCTAGAGAAGAGAAGAGAAGAGTATAGGAGAGTAGAGCTCAAATAGTCTATGTTAGGTAGAGATAGGCTAGTGTAGAGTAGAGTAGAGCCGAGCAGAGTAGAGCAAAGTAGAGTAGAGAAGAGAAAAACATAGTAGAGTATAGTAGAGTAGAGTGTAGTAGCATAGAGCAGAGTAGAGTAAAATAGAGTAGAGTAGAGTAAAGTAGAGTACAGTAGAGTAGAGTAGAGTAGAGCTAGGTTAGGGTAGGTTAAGCTAGGCTAGGATAGACAAGGCTAGACTAAGTTAGGCGAGGCTAGAGTATAGTAGAGAAGAGTAGAGTACAATAGAGTAGAGCTAGGTTAGATTAGGCTAGGCTAGCTAGAGTAAAGTAGTGTAGAACATAGTAGAGTAGAGCATAGAATAGCAAAGTATAGCAAAGCAGAATAGAGAAGAGTAAAGTAGAGCAAAGAAGTGCAGTGCAAAGCAGAGCAGAGAGAGCTAGGTTAGTGTAGGTTAAGCAAAGCTAGGGTAGGATAGGATTTAATAGAGTAGAGAAGAATAGAGCTCGTTAGGCTATGTTAGGCTAGGCTAGGTTAGAGTATAATGGAGTAGAGTAGAGTAAGGTATAATAGAGTACTGTAGAGTCAAGCAGAGTAAAGCTTGGTTAGTCTAAGCTAGGTCAGGCTAGGTTAGGAATTGCTAGGGTAGAGTAGAGTAGAGTAGAGAAAAGTAGAGTAGAGTTAAGTAGAGTGAGGAGAACAAGGTTAGGCTACGCTAGGAACTAATAGAGTAGAGTATAACAGAGCAGAGTAGAGAAGAGCACAGTTTTAGAGCAATGGAGAGCTGATTAGACAGAGTAGAGTAAGGAATAGCAAAGCAAGGTTAGGTAACGCTAGGCTAGGCTATGCTAGGGTAGAATAGAGTAGAGAAGAGCTAGCTTAAGCTAGGCTAGGTTACGTTATGTTAGAGAAGAGTAGCGTAGAGCAGAGTAGAGTAGGGTAGAGTACAGTTATGGTTGGCTAGGCTAGGCTATGTTAAAATCGGGTAGAGTAGAGTAAAACTAGGTTAAGCTAGCTAGAGTACATAGTAGGGAAGAGTAAAGTAGGGCAGAGTAGAGCAAAGCAGAGAAAAGCAAAGCTGAGAAGAGCATAGCATAGTAGAGCATAGTAGAGCAAAGCTGAGCTCGGTTAAGCTATGCTAGGCTAGGTTTGGTTTTGCGATGTTGGGCAAGGCTAGAGTAGAGTAGAGTAGGATATATTAGAGCTTGGTCAGGCAAGGCTAGGCTATGTTAGAGTAGAGTAGATTCGAGTAGAGTAAAGTAGAGTAGAGTAGAGTAGAGTAGAGTAGAGCTTGGTGAGGCTAGGCTAGGCAAGGCTAGAGTAGAGTAGAGTAGAGTAAAGTAGCATAGAGTATAGTAGAGCAGAGTAGAGTAGAGTAGAGTAGAGTAGAGTAGAGCAGAGAAGAGTAGAGTACAGTAAAGTAGAGGAGAGGAGAGCAGCACGAAGTAGAGTAGAATAGAGCGAAAGTTCATAGTAGAGCTATACAGAGTGGAGCATAGCAGTGTAGTGTAGCGTAGAGCGGAGCAATGTAAAGCAGAGTTAGGTTAGGCTAGGCTAGGCTATGGTAGGCTAAGGTAGGCTAGGCTAGGATAGGCTCAAGTAGAGTAGAGCAGAGTAGAGAAGAGAAGAGTAGAGTAAAGCAAAGAAGAGCATAGTATAGCAGAGGTGAGAAAAGTAGAGTAGAGAAAATTATAGCAGAGGATAACAGAGCAGAGCAAAGTAGAGAAGAGTAGAGTAGAGATAGGTTAGGCTAGGCAAGAGCAAAGTAGAGTAGAGTAGAGAAAGGTTAGGCTAGGCAAGGTTAGAGTATAGTAAAGTAGGGTATGTTAGAGTAGTGTAGAGTAGAGTAGAGTATAACAGAGTAGGAAAGAGTAGAAAAGAGAAGAGTAGAGTATAGCATAGCAGAAAAGAGTAGTGTACAGAGTAGACCAGAGTAATGCTAGGTTTGGCAAGGTTAAGCTAGGCTAGGTTGGGCAAGAGTAGAGTAAAGAAGAATAAAATAGATTATAGTAGAGAAGAGCATGGTTAGGATATGCTAGGCTAGGCTAAGTTGGAGTATAATATAGTTGAGTAAAGCAGAGTAGAGCTAGGTTAGGCTATACTAGATTAGGCTAATATAGGCTAAGGTAGGCTAGGCTAAGTTATAATAGGCTAGAGTAGAGTGGAGTAGAGTTGAGTAGAGCAGAGCAGAGTAGAGTAGAGCAGAGCAGAGTAGAGTAGAGCTAGGTTTAGCATGGCTATGCTAGGTAACGCTAGGCTAGGCCAGGCTAAGCTATGTTACGCTAAGCTATGCTAGGCTAGTGTAGAGTATAGTAGAGTAGAGCAGAGAAGAGTAGAGTAGAGTAGGGTAGAGTAGAGTAGAGTAGGTCAAAGCAGAGTAGAGTAGTGTAGAAGAGTAGAGAATAGTAGAGCTAGGTTTGGCTAAGCTTGGTTAAGCAAGGGAATGTAAGGTTAGGCTAGGCTAGACAAGGTTATAGTAGAGTAAAGCATAGCCTATTAGAGTGGAGTAGTGTAGAGCATATTTAGAGTAAAGCGAGGTTAAGCTAAGCTAAGCTAGTTTCGACTATGGTAAGCTAGGCTGGCGAGGCTAGAGTAGAGTGGAGTAGATTCGAGTAGAGTAGAGTAGAGTATGGCAAGGTTAGGCTAGGCTATGCTAGGATTGGAAAGAGTACAAAGCAGAGCAAAGTATAGTAGAGTAGAGTAGAGTAGAGCAGCAAAGGATAGAGTAAAGCAGAGTAGAGCAAAGAAGAGCAAGGTTGGGCAATGCTAGGCTAGGCTAAGCAGAGCAAAGCCGAGCAGAGCCAAGTCGAGGAATGCAATCGAGAGTGGAGTAGAGCAAGGTTATGCTAAGCTAAGCTAGGTGAGGCTATGCTAGGCAAGAGTTGAGTATTATAGAGTAGACTAGACTAAAGTTGAGTAGAGTAGAGTAGAGAAAAGTAGGGTAGAGTAGAGTAAAGTAGATCAGGGTAGACTAGAGTAGAGTAGAGAAGAGCAGAGTAGAGTAGAGTAGAACTAGATTAGGCTTGGCTAGGTTAGGTTATGCTACGCTAGGGTAGGCTAGGCTAGATAAGAGTAGTGTAGAGTAGAGTAGAGTAGAGTAAAGCTAGATAAGGCTAGGCTAAGCTAGTGTACAATAGAGCAGAGTATAATAGTGCTGGGTAGAGAAAAATAGAGTAGAGTAGAGTAGAGCAGAATGGAGTAGGGTTTAGTAGAGTAGAGTGGAGCTAGGTTAGGTTTGGCTAGACTAGGCTATGTAAGAGCATAGTAGAGTAGAGTAGAGTAAAGCTAGGTTAGGCTTGGCTAGGCAAAGTTTGAGTATAGTAGAATATTGTAGATTAGATGAGAGTAAAGTAAAAGTAGAGTAGAGCTGTTTTTGGTTAGGATAGGTTAGGTTATTCTAAGCTATAGTTTAGAGTAGAGTGGAGTATAGTGGAGAAGAGTAAAGTAGAGTGCAATAGAGCTATCTTAGGGTAGGCTAGGTTAGAGTAGAGTAGAGTAGAGTAGAGTAGAGTAGAGTTAAGTAGAGTAGAGCAGAGCAGAGCAAAGCAAAGTAGAATGGAGCAAAGCAATGTAGAAAAGACCATAGTAGAGCAGATCAAACCATAGTAGGGTAGAGCAGAGTAGAGCTAGGTTAGGCTAGGCCAGGTTAGAGTAGAGTGGAGTAGAGTTGAGTAGAGTAGAGTAGAGTAGAGTAAAGTAGAGTTTAATAGAGCAAAGTTAGGCAAGCCTAGGCTAGGTTAGGCTAAGCTAGGCAAGTATAGGCAAGGCTAGGTTATGCTAGGCTAGTATAGAATAGAGAAGTATAGAGTAGAATAGAGTAGAGAAGAGCAGATGTAGGTTAGGGTAGGCTAGGATAAAGTAGAATAGAGCATATTAGAGTAGCGAAGGGTAGAGTAGAGAGGAGCATAGTAGAGTAGAGTAGAGTAGAGTAGAGCAAAATAGAGCTGAGCAGAGCTAGGTTAGGCTAAAGTTGAGTTGAGTAGAGTGGAGTTAGGTTATGTTAAGCTAGGCTTTGCTAAGTTTGAGTAGAGTAGAGTAGAGTAAAGTAGAATAGAGCTAGGTTAGGCTAGGCATGGTGAGGCTTGGCGAGGCTTTAGTAGAGTAGACTATAACAGGGAAGAGTAGTGTAGTGTAGAGTACAGTAGAGCAGAGTAGGACAAAGTAGAGTTGAGAAGAGTATAATAGAGTAGAGCAAAAAAGAGTAGAGAAGAGCAGAGTAGAGCTAAGCAAGGTAGAGCGGAGTAGAGTAGAGCAGATCAAAGTAGAGCTGGGTTTGGCTAGGCTATGTTAGATCAGAGTAGAGTAGAGCAGAGAAGAACTGACCAGAGCATAGCGGAGCAAAGTAGAATAGAGCAAAGCAAAGCATAATAGAGTAGAGTAGAGTTTAGGTAAGTTAGGCTAGGCTTGGTTAGGCTAGAATAGTCTAGAGTAGAGTAAAGCAAGTTTAGGCTAGGTTAGAGTGTAGTAAGGTAGTGTAGAGTATAATAGAGTAGAGTAGAGTCTAGTAGAGTAGAGTAGAGTATAATAGAGTAGAGCAGAGCAAGGTTAGGCTATACTATGCTAGGCTAGGCTAGGGTAAAGTAGAGTAGAGTAGAGTATAGCATAGTAGAGGTCAATTAAGCTAGGCTAAGCTAGGATAGTCCAGAGCAAAGTAGAGTAGAGTAGAGTAGAGTTAAGTAGAGTAGACCAAAGTAGAGTAGAGCATAGCAAAGCATAGAAGAGCAGGGTAGAGTAGAGCAAAGTAGGGGTAGAGTAGAGTAGTATAAAGTAGAGTAGAGCTAGGTTGGGCTGAGCTGCTCTAGGGTAGGGTATCTTAGAGTAGAATAGAGTAAACTAAAGTAAAATAGAGTATAATAGAGTAGAATAGAGTAGAGTTGAGTAGTATAGAATATAGTAGAGTAGAGTAGAGCTAGGTTATGCTAGGCTAGACTATGTTAGGTTAGGCTAGGCTAGAGTATAGTAGAGTAGAGGTAGGTTTGGCTAGGCAAGGCTAGGTTAGAGTAGAGTAGAGTATAGTAGATTTGAGTAGAGTACTATACAGTAAAGAAGATTAGAATAAGGTTAAACTAGGCTAGGCTATGCTAGGCTCGACTTGCTATGCTAGAGTAGAGTAGAGTAGAGTGAAGCAGAGTAGAGCTTGGTTAGGCTAGGTATGGCTAGTCTATGCTAAACTAGGCTAGAGTAGAGTAGAGTAGAGAAAAGTAGAATAGAGTAGAGCTAGGTTAAGCAAGGTTTGAGTAGAGTAGAGTAGAGTATTATAGAGTAGAGTAGAGTAAAGCTAGGTTGCGCTAGGCTAGGCTAGGTTAGGTTTGAGTCGAGTAGAGTAGAGTAAAGTAGAGTAGAATATGGTAGAGGAGAGGAGAGGAGGGCTAGGTTAGACGAGGCTAGGTTTTGCTTGGCAAGGATTTGCTTGGTAAGGCTTGGCTACTCTAATGTAAAGTAGAGTAGAGTAGAGTAAAGAAGAGTAAAGTAGAGTAATGTAGTGCTAGAGTAGAGTATAGTAGAGGAAAGTAGCATAAGTAGAGTAGAATAGAGTAGCATAAAGTAGAGCTGAGTTGAGCAAAGAAGAGTAAAGTAGAGCAAAGCAGAGTAGAGTAGAGTGGAGTAGAGCAGAGTAGAGCAGAACATGGTTAAGCTAGGCTATGCTAGGCTAGGCAAGGTTAGAGTAGAATAGAGCTAGGTCAGGCTATGCTAGGCTAGGCGAGGTTAGAGTAGAGTAGAGAGGAGTAGAGTAGAGTTAAGTAAAGTAGTTTAGGGTAGAGTGGAGTAGAGTAGAGTAACATAGAGTAGAGTAACATAGAGTAGAGTTGAGAAGAGCAGAATAGTGTAGAGTAGAGCAGAGCTAGATTAGGTTAATTTAGGCTAGACTAAGCCATGATAAACTAAAGTATAGTGGAGCAAAGTTAGGTTAGGCTCACCAAGCTAAGGATAAAGTAGAGTAGAGTAGATTAGAGAAGAGTAGAGTAGCGTAGAGTAGAGTACAGTAGAGCTAAGTCTGCTTAGAGTGGGCCAGGCTAGGTTAGGCTAAGATAAGCTTGGCTAGACATGGCTAGAGTAGAGTAGAGTAGAGTAAAGTTGAGTAGAGTAGAGTAGAGTTGAGCAAGGTCAAGCTTGGCTAGGCTAGAGTATAATAGAGTAGAGTAGAGAAGAGCAGAGCATAGTAGAGTATGGAATAGAAGAGCAAAGCAAAGCACACTAGAGAAAATAAGAGTAGAGTAGAGCAGACTTATGTTAGGTTAGGCCAAGATAAGCGAGGCTAAGCTGGAGTAGAGTAGAGTAGAGCATGGTTAGGCTAGGCAAGGCAAGGCAAAGTTGGAGTATAGTATAGTAGAGTAGAGCTTTGTTTGGCTAGGGTATACTAGGCTAGGCAAGGCAAGAGTAGAGTAGAGTAGAGCTTAATTAGGCTAGGCTAGAGTAGAGTAGAGTGTATTAGAGTAAAGCAAAACATAGTAAAGCATAACAGAGTATAGTGGAGTACAGTAGAGTTGAGCAGAGTAGAGAAAAGTAGAGTAGAGCATAGTAGAGCATGGTAGAGCAGAGTAGAGTAGAGTAGAGTAGAGCAGAGTAGAGTAGAGCTAGTTTAAGCTAAGCTAGGATAAGCTAAGTTAGGTAGGGTAAGCAAGATTAGGTTAGGCTAGGCTATAGTAGAGTAGAGTAAAGTACACTAGAGAAGAGTAAAGCAGAGCTGAGTAGAGAAGAGTAGAGAAAAGTAGAACACAGTAGAGCAGAGTAGAGTAGGGTAGAGTAGAATTTAGTAGAGTAGGGTAAACTAGAGTAGAATAGTGCATAGTTGAGTATAGTAGAGAAGAGCTAGGTTAGGCTAGGCTAAACAAGAGTAGAGTAGAGTTAGGTACGCTAGCCTAGGCTAAGCTGTGATATAGTAGACGAGAGTAGAGTAGAGTAGAGTAGAATAGAGTCAAGTTGAGTAGAACTAACTAGGCAATGCTAGGCCTGGTTAGGCTAGCTTAGGCTAGGCTAAGTTACGCTGGGATAAAGTATATTATTGTAGAATAGAGCAGAGCCAGGTTAGTTAGGCTAGGCTAGTCTACAGTATAATAGAGTAGAGTAGAGCAGAGCAAAGCAAAGCATAGTGGAGTAGGGTAGAATGGACCAAATCAGAGGAGAGAAATAAAAAGTAGAGTACAACATAGTAGAGTAGAGAAAAGCTAGGTTAAGTTAGGCTAGGGTAGGGTATACTAGAGTTGAGTAGAGTAGGGTAGAGCTAGGTTAGGCTATGTTAAGCTAGGCAAGGTTAGAGCAGAGTAGAGTAGAGTAACATAAAGTAGAGTAGAGTAGAGTAGAGAAGAGTAGCGCTAGGTTAGGCTAGGCTAAGCTAGGGTAAGTTAGGCTAGGTTAGGCTAGAGTTGAGTCGAGTATAATAGAGTAGAGTAGAGTAGAGTAAAGCTATGTTAGGCTAGGTTAGGTTAGGCAAGGCTAGAGCAAAGTCTAGTGGAGTTGAGTAGAGCAAAGTAAAGTAGAGTTGTACAGAGTAGAGAAGAGTAGTGTAGAGTAAAGTAAAGCTAAATTAGGCTAAGCTAGGTTAAGCAAGGCTAGGATAGGCTAAGCTAGAGTAAAGTAGCGTAGAGTAGAGTTAAGTTAGATTAGGCTACGCTGGGCTGGAGTAGAGTAGAGTGGAGTAGAGTAGAGTAGAGTAGAATAGAGTAGAGTATAGTAGAGTAGAGTTGATTAAAGTAGAGTAGAGTAAAGTGGAGTAGAGTATAGTAGAGTATAGTAGAGGAGAGGAGAGGAGAGGAGAGGGAGGAGAGGAGAGGAGTGGAAAGCAGAGCAGAGTAGAGTAAAGAAGACTAAAGTAGAGAAAAGCAAAGCAGAGTAGAATAGAGCAAAGTAGAGTACAGCAGAGTAGAGCAGGTAGAGCAAAGTAATGGGGAGTAGAGTGGAGTAAAGAAAAGTAAAGCAGTACAGATAGAGCATAGTAGAGCAGAGTTGAATAAAGCTAGGTTAGGCTAGGCTATGCTATGCATTAGTAGAGTAGAGTAGAATAGAATAGAGTAGAGTAGAGCTAGATTAGGCTAGTATAGGCTAGGCTAAGTTAGGCTAGGCTTGGTTATGCTAGAGTAGAGTAGAGTTTAGTTTAGTAGAGTAGAGTATATTAGAGTAATGATGAGTACAGTAGAGCTAGGTTAGGTTAAAAAAAAATAGAGTAGAGTAGAATAGAGCAGAGGAGTGTGGAGTAGAGCAAAGTATTATAGAGCATAGAAGAGTAGACTAGAGCAAGGATTAGTAGAGTAGAGAAAAGTTGAGTAGAGTAGAGCAGAGCAGTGCAAAGCTGAGAAAAACTAGGTTAGGCCAGGATAGGTTTGTTTTGTTTAGGCAAGGTTAGGCTAGGTTAGAGTAATATAGAGTAGGGTAGAGCTAGGTTAGGCTTGGCTAAGCTTAGCTAGGTTAGAGTAGAGTAGACTAAAGTAGCAACGAGTTGAGCAGGGTAGAGTAAAGCTAGGTTAGGCAAAGCTAAGCTAGGCTAGAGCAAAGTAGAATAGAGAAGAGCAGAGCAAAGTAGAGTAGATCAGAGCAGATCAGAGCAGAGAAGAGTAGAGTAGAGTAGGGCAGAGTATTGCAGAGTAAAGAAGAGTATAGTAGAGTAGAGCAGAGTCGAGTAGAGCAGAGTAGAGCAAAGCAAAGTTGAGCTAGGTTAGGCTAACGTAAGCTAGGCTAGGCCAGGCTAGGTTAGAGTAGAGTAAGCTAGAGTAGAGTAAAGTAGAGTATAAAAGTGTAGAGTATAATGCAGTATTATAGAGTAGAGTAGGCTAGTGTAGTAGCATTAGATTAGGCTAGGCTAGGCAAAGCTAGGCTAGGCTAGGCACAGCTAGGCTAGGATTGGCTTGGTTAGGTTCAGTTAGAGTAGAGTAGAGTAAGTAGAGTCGAGCAGAGCAGAGCAGAGTAAAGCAGTGCAGAGTAGAGTAGAATAGAGTAGCGCAAAGCAGAGTGGAGCAGAGCAGAGCATTGTAGAGTAGAGTAGGGCAGAATAGAGCTAAATTATGCTAGGTTTGGCTTGGATAAGTTAGAGTTGAGTAGAGTAGAGTAAAGCTAGGTTAGGCAAGGCTAGTTTAGAGTGGGGTAGAGTAGAGTAGATTAAAGTCGTGTAGAGTTAAGTTAGGCTAAGCTAGGCAAGGATAGGATAAGGAAAGCTAGCTAAGCTAGAGTAGAGTAGAGCACATTATAGTAGAGTAGAGCTATGTTGGGCTAGGTTAGACTTAGATAGGATTTATTTGGCTAGGCTTTATTAGAGAGTATAATACAGTAAATTATAGTAGAGTAAAGCTAGGTTGGGCTAGGTTAGGCAAGAGTACAGTAGGGCAGAGTGGATTAGAGTAGAGTATAGCAAAGTAGAGAAGAGCAGAGCAGAGTAGAGTAGAGCATAATATAGTATAGTAGAGGAGAGTAGGCACAAGTAGAGTAGAGCAGAGCAAGATCGACTAGGCTACGCTAAGTTAGGCTAGTCTAGCCTAGGCTAAGGTAGAGTAGAGTATAGTAGAGTAGAATATCATAACATACAGTAGAATCGAGTAGAGCAGCAAAGTGTAGAGTAGAGTATAGTAGAGTAGAGTAGATCTAGGTTAGGCTAGGCTAAGCTAGGATAAACTAAGCTGTAATAGACTAGGGTAGAGTTTAATAGAGTAGAGTAGAGTAGTATAGAATAGAGCAGAGTAGAGTGGAGCATAGTAAAGAAGAGTAGTACAGAATCGAGTAGAGTAAAGCAACATAGAGTGGAAGAGAGTAGAGTAGAATGGAGTAGAACAAAGTAGAGCAGAGTAGAGCGAGGTTAAGCTAGGCAAGAGTAGAGCAGAGTAGAGGAGAGTAGAATAGAGTAAAATATAATAGAGTAGAGCTAAGTTATGCTAAGCTTGGCTAGGCTATGATAAGCTATGCTAGAGTATAATACAGTATAGTATAGTATAGTAGAGTATAGTAGAGTATAGCAGAATAGGGCTCGGTTAGGCTAGGCTTGGCTAGGCATGGCAAGGCGAGGATAGCCTAGAGTAGAGTAGAGTAGAGCAATGCATAACAGAGCAGAGTAAAACATAGAAGAGCAGTGCAGAGGAGAGCAGAGTAGAGTTGAGCAGAGCAGAGTAGAGTATAGCAGAGTAGAGTAGAGAAGAGATGAGCAAAGTAGAGTAGAGCAGAGTCTTGAAGAGCAGACCAGAGCAGAGCTAGGTTATGATAGGCTAGGCTTGGCTAAGCTAGAGTAGAGTAGAGGAGAGGAGACCAAAACAACTTTAAACAGTGCAGAGCAAAGCAAAGTAGGGCAAAGTAGAGCAATGTAGAGTAGAAGAGTTGAGCAAAGCAATACAGAGTAGAGCAGATTAGCATAGAGCAGTGCATACTAGAGCAGAGTAGAGCAGAGTAAAGTAGAGTAGAGCAAAGTTAGGTTATTCTATGCTTTGCTTGTTTAGGCTAGGCTATACTAGAGTAAAGTAGAGTAGAGTAGAGCAGAATATGTTAGAGTAGAGTAGAAGAGAGTAGTGCAGAGTAGAGGATAGAAAAATAGAGCATAATAGAATAGAGTAGAGCATAGTAAAGTAGAGTTAGTTTAGGCTAGACTAGAGTAGAGCATAATGTAGAGTAGAGAAGAGTAGAATAGAGTATAGTAGAGTAGAGTAGAGCTAAGTTTGGTAAGGCTAAGATTTGCTAGGTTAGTGTAGTAGAGTATAGTAGAGTTGAGTAGAGTAGAGTAAATTAGAGAAGAGCAGAGTAGAGTAAAGTACAGTAAAGTAGAGTAGAGTTGAGTAGAGTAGAATAGAGCTAAGTTTGCTTGAGTTAAGTTAGGCTAGGCTAAGCTAAGCTAGGTTAGGGGTTTCTAGGCTAGGCTAGAGTAGAGGAGAGTATAGTAGAGTAGAGTAAACTAGGGTAGAGCCCTACTAGGTTAGGCAAAGCAAGAGTAGAGTAGAGTAGAGCATAGTAAAGTAGAGCAAAGTAGAGTACAGTAGAGATGAGTAGAATAGGGCTGGCTTGAGTAGAGTAGAGTAGAGGAGAGCTAACTTAGCTAGGCTAAGCTAAGCTAGGGTTGGCTACCTTTTACTAAGCTAAGCTAGGCTAGGTTAGAGTAGGGTAGAGTGGAGCAGAGTAGAGTGGAGTTGAGTAGAGCTAAGGTAGGCTTTGTTTTACTAGGCTATGCACGGGTAAGCTAGGAAAGGCTTGGCTTTGCTAGAGTAGAGTAGAGTAGAGTAAAGCTAGGTTAGGTTAAACTAAGCTAAGATGGAGTATAGAGAAGAGTAGAGCAAAGTAGAGCAAAGTAGACAAGAGCAGAGCATAGTAGAGTAGAGCAAAGCATAGTAGATTAAAGCAGAATAGAGCATAGCTCACTTAGGCTAGGATAGGAAAGGCTAAGCTAGAGTAGAATAGAGTAGAGTAGAGTATAGAAGAGCTTGGTTAGGCTAGGCTACATTAGGTTAGAGTAGGGTAGAGTATAGTATAGTAGAGTTATGTTTGGCTTTGCTAAGCCACGCTAGAGTTATCTTGGGTAGGCTTGGGAGGGCTAGAGTAGAGAATAGTTGAGTATAGTAAAGTAGAGTAGAGTAGAGTAGAGCAGAGTAGAGCAGAGTGGAGTAGAGCTTTGTTAGGATAGGAAAGGGTAGGGTAGGCTAGAGTAGAGTATAGAGTAGAGTAGAGTAGAGCAAAGTAGACCAGAGTAGAATAGAGTATAATAGAGTAGAGTAGAGTGAAGTAGGGCAGAGTAAGAAAAAGTAAGGTAGAGGAGAGTAGAGGAGAGCAGAGTAGAGCAAAAGGGTAGAGTAGAGTAGAGTAGAGTAAAGCAGAGTAAAATAGAGTAGAGTAGAGTGGTATTGAGAAAGGTAAAGTAGGGCAGAGCAGAGTAGTGTAAAGCTAGAATAGGCGAGGCTAGGCAAGGATAGAGTTAAGTAGAGTAGAGTAGAGTAGAGTAGAGCTTGGTTAGGCAAGGCTAGGCTAGGCGAGAGTAGAGTGGAGTGGAGTAGAGTAGAATAGAGAAGAGTGGAGCTAGAGTAGACTAGCTAGGCAAGGCTAGGCTTGGCTAGAGTAGAGTAGAGCAGAGTAGAATAGAGTAGAGTAGAGTAGAGTATAGTAGATTAGAGTATAGTTGAGTAGGGTGGGGTAGGGTAGAGTAAAGTAGAGTAGAGTAGGGTGGAGTAGGGTGGAGGAGAGGAGAGGAGGGGAGAGGAGGAGAGAAGAGAGGAGAGGAGAGGAGAGGATAAAAGTGGAGAGTAGAGCAAAGTAGAGTAGAGCAGAGAATAGAAGAGTAAAGCAGACTAGAGCAGAGAAAAGTAGACTAGAGCCAAGCAGAGTAGAGCTAAGCAGAGTAGAGTGGACGAGAGTAAAGCAAACTTGAGAAAAGTAGAGTAGAGCAGAGCAGAGCGTAGTAGAGAAAGGTTAGGGTAAGCAAAGATAGAGTAGAGTAGAGTAGGGTAGAGGAAGGTTAGGCTAGGCTAGACTAAGCTAGGTTAGAGTAAAGTATAGTAGAGTAGAGCAGTGTAGAGTGGAGTTGAGTATAGTAGAGTTAGGCTAAGCTAGGCTAGGATAGGGTAGGCTAGGCCAACCTACAGTAGAGTGGAGTAGAGTAGAGTAGATCTTGATTAGGGTAGTCTAGCCAAGGCTAGGCCAGACTAGAGTAGAATAGAGTAAAGGAGTGGTGAGCAGAGCAGAGTAGAGTAGAGTAGAGAAGAGTAGAGCTAAGATAGGTAAGGCTTTGCTAGGATAGGCTAGGCTAGAGTAGAGTAGAGTAGAGTAGTGTGGGGTAGAGTTAGGTTAGGCTAGGCTAGGATAGGGTAGAGTATAATAGAGTAGAGTAAGGTTAGGCTATACTAAGTAAGCTAAGATAGGCAAGGCTAAGCTAAGCTAGAGTAGAGTAGAGTAGAGCTAGGTTAGGCTAGGCTAGGCTAGAGTATAGTAGAGTAGAGCAGAGTAGAGCAGAGTAGAGCAAAGCAGAGTAAAACAGAGTAGAGCAGAGCAAAGTTGAGTAGAGTAGAGTAGAGTAGAGCATAGTAGAGAAGAGATTTGTAGAGTAGAGCAGAGCAGAGTAGAAAGGAGTAGAGCAGAGAAGAGCAGAGCTAGGTTAGATAAGGTTAAGCTAGGTTAGGCTAAGCAAGAGTAGAGTTGTGTAGAGCAAGGTTAGGTTAGCCTCAGCTAGGCTAAGTTATAAAAGAGCAGAGTAAAATAGAATTAAGCAATTTTAGGTTATGCTAGGCTAGGTTAGGTTAGGCTAGGCTAGAGTAGAGTAGAGTGGAGTTTAGTTGAGTAGAGTAGAGTAGAGTGGAGTAGAGTAGAGTAGAGTAGTGTAGAGTATAATATAGTTGTGTAGAGTATTATAGAGTAGAGTAGAGTTAGGGTGGGCTATGTTAGGCTAAGTTGGTGTAGGCAAGGCTAAGCAAGTCTATAATAGAGTAGAGTAGAGTAGAGTAGAGCAGAGCTTGATTAGGCTAGGCTTGTCTAGGTTAGACAAGGTTGAAGTAGTGTAGAGTAGAGCATTAGAGAGTAGAATATAGTAGAGCAGAGGAAAGTAGAGAAGGGTAGAACAGAGTGGAGCAGGGCATAACAGAGTAGAGTAGGGTAGTGCAGAGCAAAGCATAGTAGAGCTAAGTTAGTTTAAGCTATGTTATGCTAGGCTAGGTTAGAGTAGAGTGAGATGGAGTAGAGTAGAGTAAAAAGAGTAGAGTAGAGTAAAGTAGCGTAGAGTAGAGTAGAGTTGAGAAAAGTAGAGAAAAGCAGAGAAGAGCAAAGCAAAGCATAGTGCATAATGGAGCGAGGTTAGCTCTGCTATACTCGACCTAGGAAATTCTAGGCTAGTTTAGAGTAGAATAAAGTAAAGTAGAGTATAGTATAGTATAGTATAATAAAGTTGACAAAACTAGAGTAGAGTAGAGCTAGGTTAGGCTAGAGTAGAGTAGACTAGAGTTGAGTAGAGCTAGGTTAGGTTAGGCTAGGTTAGGCAATTTATTAGTTTAATAGAAATAGTAAAGTAGAGTAGAATGGAGCAGAGCAGAGCAAAGCAAAGCAGAGCAGAAAAGTGTAGTGCATAACAGAGTAAAGTGAAGCTGAGTAGAGCAGATGAGAGCAGAGAAGAGCTAAGGAGAGCAGAGCAAGGTTAGGTTAGATAAGGCTAGAGTAGAGTAGACTAGAGTAGTGTAGATTAGAGTTAGGTTAGCTTAGCTTAGGCTAGTTTAGGTTATAGTATAGTAAAGTAGAGTAGAGTAGAGTAGAGAAGAGTAGCATAGAGCAGAGCGAAGCAGAGTAGAGTACAACAATAGTAGAGTAGAATAGAGAAGAGAAAAGAAGAGTATAGTAGAAACGAGCATAGTAGAGTAGAGTAGAGTAGAGTAGAGAAGGGAAGAGAAAATTTAGGCTAAGCTAGGCTATGTTAGGCTAGGTTAAGCTAGGCTAGGCTAGAATGGAGCAGAGTAGAGTAGAGTAGAGCATAGTAGAGTACAGAAAGGTTAGGCTAGGTTCGAGTAGAGTACAGTAGAGTAGAGCTAGGTCTTGCTAGGCTAGGACTGGGTAGGCTAGGGTAGGTAGAGTAGTGTACAGTAGAGTAGAGTAGAGTTGGGTTAGGTTAGGCTAGGCTAGGGCATTGTGGAGTAGAGTAGAGCAGAGTACAGCAGAGTAGAGTGGAGCAGAGTAGAGCAGAGCAAAGCAATGTAGAGTAGAGTTGAGCAAAGTTAGGTTTGGCTAAGCTAGGTGAAGCTAAGCAAGGTTAGTCTAGGCTAGGCTAAGCTAGGTTTGAGTTGAGTAGAGTAGGGTAGAGTAGAGTAGGGTAGTGTAGAGCTCGATTAGGCTAGGCTAGATTAGGGTAAAGTAGAGTAGAGTAGAATAGCGCTCGGTTAGGCTAGGCTCAGCTAGGCTACGAAATGCTAGCTTGGAGTAGAATAGAGTGAAGCAGAGCAGAGTAGAGCTGAGCAAAGAGAGAGGAGTAGAGTAGAGCAGAGAAGAGTCGAGTAGAGTAAAGTAGAGTAGAGCAGAGTAGAGTTGAGCAAAGTAGAGCACAACAGAGTAAAACTTGGTTAAACTATAATAGGTTCGATTAATCAAAGTTAGAGTATAGTGGAGTAGAGTAGAGCAAAATAGAGTAGAGTGAAGTAGAGTAGAGTACATTATAGTAGAGTAGAATAGAGCTAAGAAAGGCTAGGTTGGGCAAGGCTAGGTTTGGCTAGGCTAATGTAGAGTGAGTAGAGTAAAGTGGTGTAGAGTAGAGCTAGGTTAGGTTAGGCTAGGCTAGGCCAGGAAGGGTTAAGCTTTGAAAAAGTAGAGTAGAGAAGAGAAGAACAGAGTAGAGTACAGTAGAGTAATGTAGAGCAGAGTAAAGTAGAACAGAGAAGTAAAGAGTGGAGCAAAGCATAACAGAGCTAGATTAAGTTAGTTTAGTCTAGGCTGGGCTAGGCTAGGTTAGGCTAGGCAGAAGTTGAGTAGAGTAGAGCAAAGTTAGAAAAGGCTAGGCTAAGGTAGAGTATAGTAGTGTAGAGTTGAGTATAATAGGATAGAGTAGAGTAGAGTAGAGAAAGAAGAGTAAAGTAGAGTAGAGCATAATAGAGTAGAGTAGAGCAGAGATGAGCAAAGCAGAGTTGAGTACAACAAAGTAAAGTTAGGTTAGGCTAGGAGAGGCTAGAGCATAGTAGAGAAGAGCAGAGTAGAGCATAGCTGAGTAGAGCTGAGCTAAGATATGTTAGGTTAGACTAGGCTATAGTAGTGTAGAGTAGAGCTATGTTAGGCTAGGCTAGGTTAGAGATAAGCAAAGTAGAGTAGAGTAGAGTAGGGTAGAGTAGAGTAGAGTAGAGTGGAGTAGAGTAGAGTAGCATAGTGTAGAGCAAAGTAGAGTAGTGTAGAGCTTGGTTAGGTTAAGCTAGGCTAGGCAAGACTAGAGTAGGATAGGCTATGCTTGCTTGGTTAGGTTAAGCTAGGCTAGGCAAGACTAGAGTAGGATAGGCTATACTAGAGTAGAGTAGAGTAGAGGAGAGTTAGGTTAGGCTATGCTAGAGTAGCTTATAATAGAGAAGAGTAGAGTAGATTAGAGAAGAGCAGAGCAGAGCAGGCAAAAGAAAAGAAGAGCTAGGTTAGGCAAGGCTAAACTAGCCTAAGCTAGAGTAGAGTAGAGTAGATTAGAGTAGGGTAGAATAGTGTAGAGTTTAGCTAGGTTAAGCTAGCCTAGGTTAGGCTATGTTTTAGTAGACTAGAGTAGAGTAGACTAGAGTAGAGTTGATTAGAGTAGAGTAGTGTAGAGTAAAGTAGAGTTGAGCTAGGTTAGACTAGGCGTTGCCAGGCTTGGCTAAGGTAAGGTAGGCTAGGCTAAGCAAGGTTAGAGTATAGTGAATAAGAGTAAAGTAGAGCTAGGTTAGGCAAAGCTTGGCTAAGTTATGCTAAACTAGGTAAGAGTAGAGTAGACAAGACATAGTAGAGTAGAGCAAAGCAGAGTAGAGTAGAGTAGAGTAGAGTAGAGCAGAGAAGAGCAGAGTAGAGTAGAGCAAAACTAAGCTAGGTCAGGCTAAGCAAGGCTAGTATAGAGTAGAGTAGAATAGAGTGGATTTGAGTAGAGCAGAGTAGAGTAGAGTAGAATAGAGAAGAGCAGAGTATAACAGAGCAAAGTAGAGCAGAGAAGCAATAAAAAGAGTAGAATATTGTATAACAAAGCAGAGAAAAGTAGAGTAGGGCTAAGTTAAGGTAAGCTAGGCTAAGCTAGGTTAGGCTAGGCTAGGTTAGGCTATGTGAGAGTAGAGAGTAAACTAGTGTAGAGTAGAGTAGGGTAGCATAGCATAAAGCTGAGCATATTACAATAAAATAGAGAAAAGTTGAGTTGAGTAGAGTTGACTTGAGCTTGGTTGAGCTGAGCAAAATAGAGCAGAGCATAGTACAATAAGGTAGAGCAGAGCAGATTATAGCTAGCAAAGCATAGTAAAGTAGAGCAGGGTAGAGTAGAATAGAGCAAAGTAAAGGTAGGTTAGGTTAAGTAAGGCTAGAGTAGAGGAAAGTTAAGTATGGTAGAGTAGAGCATAGTAGAGTAGAGATGAGTAAAGTAGAGGAGAGCTTCGTTAGGCTAGGCTAGGCAAACTAAGAGTAGAGTAGAGAAGAGCAAGGTTTGTCTAGGCTAAGTTTGGCTTGATTTGAGTAGAATAGAGTAGAGTATAGTGGAGTAAAGTATAATAGAGTATAGTATAGTAGAGTAGAGTAGAGCTAGGCTTAGTCTAAGCAAGGCGAGCCTTGGGTTGGCTAGGTTAGGTAAGGCAAGGCTAGGCTATGTTAGGTTAAGTTAAGCTGGCTTAGAGTAGAGTAGAGTAGAGTAGAGTAGAATAGAATAGAGGAGAGAAGAGTAGAGTAGAGTTAGGTTAGGTTAGCCTAGAATAGAATAAAGTAGGGTAGAGTAGAGTAGAATAGAGCAGAGCATTACAGAGTAAAGTAGAGAGGAGCAAACTAGAGCATAGTAGAGAAGAGTAAAAGATAGTAGAGCAGAGAAGAGTAGAGTAGTGCATGGTTAGGCAAAGTTAGGCTAGGTTATGCTAGATTAGATTAGAGTAGAGTAGAATAGAGAATAATAGAGTATAGTTGAGTAGGGAAGAGTAGAGCTAGGTTAGGCTAGGCAAGAGTAGAGTAAAGTAGGGCTAGGTTAGGCTAAGTTGAGTTAGAGAGGAGAAGAATATAATATAATAGATTAGAGTTGAGTGAAGTAGAGTAAAGCTAGGTTAGGCTAGGCTAGAGTAGGTTTTGCTAGGCAATGCTTAGCAAGAGTAGAGTAGGGTAGGGTGGAGTAGAGTATAGTAGAGCTAAGTTTGGTTAAATGATGCTAGGCTAGGCTAAAAGAGGTTAGAGTGGAGTAAAATAGAATAAAGCAAAGGGGAGCATAGCAGAGTAGAGTAGAGCATAGTAGAATGGAGTAAAGCAGAGTAGAGTAGAGTAGAGTAGAGAAAAGCAGAGCTAAGTAGAGCATAATAGAGGAGAGTAGAGTAGAGTAGAGTAGAGTAGAGTAGGATAGAGCAGAGCAGAGTAGAGTAAAGCTAGGTTAAGCTAAGCTAGACTAGAGAAGAGTAGAGTATAATAAAGTAGAGTCAGGTTTGGCTAGGCGAGGCTTTACAGGGATAGACTAGGCTAAGCTGGGCTTGACTAGGAAATAATAGAGTAAAGCAGAGTAGAGTAAAGCAGAGTAGAGTAGAGTAGAGTAGAGCTAGGTTATGTTAGGCTAGGCTAGAGTGCAATAGAGTAGAGAAGAGTAGACTAGAGTAGAGTGGAGTAAAATAGAGCAGAGTAGAGCAGAGTAGAATAGAGTGGAGCTAGGTTAGGTTAGGTTACGCTCGGCTAGGCTCGACCAGGCAAGGCTAGGCTAGGATAAAGTAGAGTAGAGTAGAACTTTTTTATGTTAGGCTAGGCTGTGCTAGATTAGAGTAGAGTAGTGTAGAGCATATTGGAGGAGAGTAGAGTAGAGTAAAGAAAAGTAGAGCTAGATTAAGCTAGCTATGCCAGGCTAGGCTAGGATAGAATAAAGTAAAGTAGAGTAGGATAGAGTAGAGTAGAGTAGAGTAGAATAGAGTTGAGCTAGCTTAGTCTAGGCTAGGCTAGGCTAAACTAGGCTAGTGTAAAGGTAGAGCATAATAGAATAGAATATTGTATAGTAGAGTAGAGCAGAGTGAAGTAAGATAGAGCAAAGTAGCATAAAGCAAAGTACAGTAGAGTTGAACATAGTAGAGTAGAGCAGAATAGAGTAGAGCAAAATAGAGTAGAATAGAGTAGAATAGAGTAGATTAGAGCGTAGTAGAGCAAAGCAGAGCAGAGCTGAGCTGATAAGAGTATAGCAGAGTAAAGCTCGATTAGGGTTGGCTAGGTAACACTAGGTTAGAGCAAAGTAGAGTAAAATTGAGTAGAGTAGAGAAGAGCAAAGCAGAATAGAGGAGATCATAATAGAATAGAATAGATCAAAGCAGTATAGAGTAGAGTAGAGAAGAGTAAAGCAGAACAAAGTAGAGCAGAACTGAGAAAATAGAGTAGAGTAGAGTTAGGTTAGGCCAAGCTAGGTTTAGCTAGGCTAGGCTAAGCTAGAGTAGAGTTGATTAGAGTAGAGCTAGGCTAGGTTAGGATTGGTTATGTTAGAATATAGTAAAGTAGAATAGAGTAGAAGTGACTATAGTAGAGTATAATAGAGTGGAGTAGAGTAGAGTAGAGTCGGGCTAAGTCAGGCTAGGCTAGGCTAGGTTAGGGATAGGGTAGCCTAGGGTAGAGTATGTAGTGTAAGTAGAGCTGTGTAAGGTAGATTAGAGTAGAGCTTCGTTAGGCTAAGCTAGGTTAGAGTAGTGTAGAGTAGAGTAGAGAAGAACAAAGTAGAGCAGAGCAAAGAAGAGTAGAGTAGAGTTGAGAAGAATAGAGTAGAGCAGAGTAGAGTAAAGAATAATAGAGCAGACGAGAATAGAGTAGAGTAGAGAAGAACAGAGATGAGTAGAGCTAGGATAGGCTGACTTAGGCTAGGCTAGGCTAGCTTAGAATAGAGTAGAGTAGATTAGAATAGGGTAGAGTATAGAAGAGGAGAGTAGAGCATTGCATAGTAGAGTACAGTAAAGCTAGGTTAGGCTAGGTAAAGTAAGGTTAAGTTAGGCTATGCTAGAGTAGAGTAGAGTGGAGTAGATTATAGTAAAGTATAGTAGAGTTGAGTAGAGCTAGGTGAGGCTATGCTAGGCTAAAGTATAATAGAGCAGAGTAAAGTAAAGTAGAGCAAAGAAAAGCAGAGCATGTTAGAGTGGAGTAGAGCAAGGCTAAGCTAAGTTAGGCTATGCTTGGCTAACATCAGTAAGGCTAGGCTAGAGTAATGTAGTGCATAGTAGAGTAGATTAGAATAAAGAAGAGTAGAGTAGAGCTAGATTAGGTTAGGATAAGCTAAAGTATAATAGAGCAGAGTAGAGTAGAACAGAGCTGTATAGAGCAGAGTAGAGTAATATGGAGCAGATAATAGTAGAGTAGAGCAGAGCAGAGTAGAGTAGAGAAAAGCAGAGTTGAGCAGTGTAGAGAAGCGTAGAGCTAAGTTAGGGTAGGTCAGGCAAGACTAGGCTATGCTCTGCTAGAGTAAAGTAGAGTTAGGTTAGGCTTGGTTAGGCGAGAATAGAGTAGAGTAGAGTTGAGTAGAGTAGAGCTAGGTTAGGCTTGGTTAAGCTTGGCTAGGTTAGAGCATAGTAGAGAAGAATAAAGTAGAGCAGAGCAAAGCATAATAGAATAAAGGATAGTAGAGTAGAGCATAGTAGAGTAGAACATAATAGAGAATCATAGATCAGAGCAAATAGAGTAGAGTAGAGTAAGATTAGGCCAGGTAAGTTAGGTTTTGCTAACCTAGGCTAGGCTACAGTACGGTAGAGTAGAGTAGAGCTAGGTTAGAGCTACGTTAGGCTAGGTGAGAGTAGAGTAGAGTAGAGTAGAGTAAAGTAGATTAGTGTAGAGTTGAGTAGAGCTTTGTTTGGCTAGGCTAAAGTAGAGTAGAGTAGAGCTTATCGAGGCTAACATAAGTGAGAGAAGAGTAAAGTCGAGTAGAGCATAATAGAACAAAGCATAGCAGTGCAAGGAAGAGTAGAGCATAGTATAGAAAAGCATAACAAAGTAGAGTAAATCATATTATAGTAGAGCATAATAAAGTAGAACAGAGTAGAGTGGAGCAAAGCAGAGCTAGGTTAGGCTGAGCTAGGCTATGCTAGGCTACGTTAGAGTTGAATAGAGTAAAGTATAGTAGAGCATTGTATACTTGTGTAGAGTAGAGTAAAGTAGAGTAGAGCAGAGTAGAGCATAGTAGAGCAGAGTAGAGCAGAAAAGAGGAGAGAAGAAAAGAGTAGAGAAGAGTAGAGCAGGATAGAGCAAAGTAGAGTAGAGAGAGGTTAGGCTAAGCTAGGCTAAGTTAGGCTAGGCTAGGCTAGGTTAAGTTAGAGTATAGTAGAGTTGTGTAGAGTAGAGCTAGGTTAGGTTAGGTGAGGCTTGGCTAGGCTAGACGAGACTAAAGTACAGTAAAGTAGAGTAGAGTAGAGTATAGTAGAGCAGCGTAGATTAGAGGAGAGGAGAGCAAAGAAGACCAGAGCAAAGCAAAGTAGAGTAGAGTAGAGTTGGGCTGAGCTGAGTAGAGAAGAGTTGAGCAGAGAAGAGCAAAGCTGATCAGAGTAGAGTAGAGAAGAGTGGAGCATAGTAGAGTAGAGCAGAGAAGAGTTAAATGAGGTTAGGCTAAGCAAGACTCGCTTGGCTAGGCTAGTTTAGAGTAGAGTAGAGTGGAGTAGAGTGGAGCAAAGTAAACTAAGCTTGGTTAGGCTAAGCTTTAGTGGAGAAGAGTGGAGCTAGGTTAGGTTTGGCTAGGTTAGGCTAAAATAGAGTAGAATAGAGTATAATTGAGTAGAGGAGAGTAATGTAGAGTATAGCATAGTAGAACAGAGCAGAGTAGAGTGTAGTAGAGCAGAGCAAAGAAGAGTAGAGTTATGCAGAATAGAATAGAGTATAGATGAGTAGAATAAAGTTAGGCTAGGCTAGGCTAGGCTAAACTATGCTAGAGTAGAGTACATTAGAGTAGAGCTAGTTAGGTTGGGTTAGGATAGGCTAGCTTAGAGTAGAATAGAGTAGAGCAAAGTTAGGCAAGACTAAGCTAGAGTATAGAGTACAACAGAGTAGAACAGAGCAGAGTAGAGTAGAGTAGAGTAGTGTAGAGAAGAGATGTATAGAGTAAAGGAGAGTAGTGCATAGAAGGGTATAGCAGAGTAGAGTAACGATAGCTTAGGCAAAGTAGAGAAAAGCAGAGCAAGGTAGAGCTGAATAGAGTAGAGTAGAGTAGACTAGAGTATAGGAGAGAAGAGCATAGTAGAGAAAAAAGGAGAAGACTAGACAAGAGCAGAGCAGAGTAGAGTAGAGCTAGGTTAGGTTAGAGTTTAGCTAGAGTAGAGTAGAGTAGAGTGGAATAGAGTAGAGTAGAGCTAAGCTAGGTTAAGTTAGGCTAGGTTAAGTTAGAGTAGAGTAGAGTAAAGTATAGTATAGTGGAGTAGAGTAGAGTAGAGCTAGGTTATTTTTTGCTAAGCTCGGCTATCTTAGGCTAGGATAAGCTTGGCTAGGCTAGCCTAGAGTAGAGTAGAGTAGAGTAGATTATAATAGAGTAGGATAGAATAGAGTAGAGTGGAGTTAAGTTAGGTTAGGATAGCCTAGGAAATGCTATTGTAAAGTAGAATATAGAAGAGCAGAGTATAGCAGAGTAGAGCAAAGAAGAGTAGAGTAGAGTAGAGTACAACAGAGTAGAGCAGAGTGGAGTAGAGTAGAGTAGAGAAGAGTAGAGTAATGTAGAGCGAGGTTAGGCTTTGTTATGATAGAGTCAAGTAGGGCATAGTAGAGTTGATTAGAGTTGAGTATAGTATAGTAGAGTTAGGTTATGATAAGCTAGGGTAGGCTTGGCTTGGCTAGACTAGGCTATGGTAGAGTAGAGTAGATTAGATTAGAGTTGAGTAGATTAGAGTAGAGTAGAGGAGAGTAGAGGATAGTAGAGTAAGGCATTACAGAGTAGAGTAGTGCAGAGTAGAGGAGAGGAGAGGAGAGTAGAGTAGAGCATAGAAGAGTAGAGAAGAGGAGAGGAGTGTAGGGTAGAGCAGTGCATAAAAAAGGAGAACAGAATAGAGCAGAGCAGAATAGACTAGAGTAAAATGGAGAAAAGCATTGTAGAATAAAGCAGAGTAGAGTAAAGTTAGGTTATGTAAGCTTAGGCTAGGCAAGAGTTGAGAAGAGTAGAGTAGGGTGGAATAGAGTGGAGTAATGTCGAGCTAGGTTAGGCTAGGCTAGGATCAGTAGAGTTGAGTACAGAGGAGCAAGGTTAGGATAGCCTAGGCGAGGCTAGGCTAGGCTAAGCTTGGCTAGCATAGGCTATGCTAGAGTAGAGTAGAGCAGAGTAGAGTAGAGCTAGGTTAGGCTTGGCTAGTTAAAGTATAGTAGAGCAGAGTATAGTAGAGTATAGTAGAGTAGAATAGAGTGGAGTAAAGTAGAGCAAAGTATAGCAGAGTAGAGTAGAGCTAAGAAGAGATGAGCAGAGTAGAGTAAAGAAGAGCAAACAAGAGTAGAGTAGAGCAGAATAGAGTTTTGTTAGGTTAGGTTAAGCTAGGCTAGAGTAAAGTAGAGTAGAGCTAGGTTATGTTAGGCTAGCCTAGGTTAGGTTATAATAGATTAGAGTAGAGTTTAGTAGAGTAGAGTAGAGTATAATAGAGTAGAGCTAGTTTAGGATTGGCTAGGCTAGGCTAGGTTAGGATAGGCCACGCTAGGCTAGAGTAGAGGAGAGTTGAGTAGAGTGGAGTAGAGTAGACTAGAATAAAATAGAGTAGAGTAGAGCTAGGTTAGGCTAGGCTAGGTTAGGTTAGGGTAAGCTTGTTTAGGATAAGCTAGAGTAGAGTAGAGTAGTGTAGAGCTAGGTTAGGACACGTTAGGCTAGGCTAAGCTAGAGTATTGTAAAGTAGAGTGGAGTAGAGTATAGTAGAGTAGAGGAGAGTATAGTAGAGTAAAGTAAAATACAGTCGAGTAGAGCAGAGTAGAGCAGAGTAGAATAGAGGAGAGGAGAGGAGAGTAGAGAAGAGTAGAGTATAGCAATATAAAGCATAGTAGAGCTGTGCTGAGCAGTACAGAGTAGAGTAGAGCAGAGTAGAGTAGAGGTAGGTTAGGATATGGTAAGCCAATCTATGCTAGGCAAGACTAGAGTAGAGTAGAATAGAGTAGAGTAGACTAGAGCTAAGTTAGGTAAGGCTAGGCTAAGGTAGGATAGGCTAGGATAACGTAGAGTAGAGTGGAGAATAATAGAGTAGAGTAGTGTAGAGTGGAGTAAAGTAGAGTAGAGCTAGGTTAGGCTAGGGCAGGATAGGTTAGGCTAGGCTAAGCTATAGTAGAATAGAGTAGAGTAGATAAGAGTAGAGAAGAGTAGAATAGAGTAGAGCAAGGTTAGGATAGGCTAGGATAGAGTATAGTAGAATAGTGTATAGTAGAGTTGAGCAAAATAGAGAAGAGCATAACAAAGCATAGCAGAGCAGAGCAGAAAAGAGTAAAGCAGAGTATAACAAAGCAAAGCACAGTAAAGCTAGGTTAGGCTAAGGTTGGCTATGTTCGGCTAGGCTAGAGTAGTGTAGATTTGAGCTAGGTTCGGCTTTGGCTAGGCTAGGCTGGGTTAGAGTAGAGTACAGTAGAGTAGAGTAAAGTAGAGTAAAGAAGAGTAAAATAGAGTAGAGTAGAGTAAAGAAGAGTAGAGCTAGGTTTGGTTAGGCTAGGCTAGGCTAGAGTAGAGTAGTTTAAAGCTAGGTTAGGCTAGGCTAAGCTAGAGTAGAATTGAGTAGAGTAGAGTAGAGCAGAGCAGAGCAGAATAGAGTAGAGCAAAAAAGAGCAGAGCATAACATAGTAGAGTTGATCAGAGCTAAGTAGGCTAGGCTAGGCTATGCTAAGCTAGGCTAGATTAGAGTAGAGTAGAGTAAGGCTAAGTTAGGCTAAGCTAGATGAGGTGATTCTAGAGTAGAGTAGAGGAGAGTTAAATAGAGTAGAGTGATGTATAATTATGTAGAGTAGAGTAGAGTAGTGCTCAGTAAGGCTAGGCTAAGCTAGGCATGGATAGAGTAGAAGTACACCAGAGTAGAGTAGAGTAGAGTAGAGGAAAGTAGCATACAGTAGAGCGGAGTAGAGAGGAATAAAGTAGAGCAAAGCAAAGTAGAGTAGAGCAAAGTAGAGTAGAACAGAACAAAGTAGAGTATAGCAGAGTAGAGCTATGTTTGGCTAGGCTAGGCTAGGTTAAGCATGGTTAGGGTAGAGTATAGTAGAGCATAGTAGAGTAGAGTAGAGTAGAGTATAACATAGTAGAGTAGAGCGAGGTTAGGCTAGGCTAGGTTAGGCTAAGCAAGGCTAGAGTAGAGTAGAGTCGAGTAGAGCGAAGTAGAGTAGAGTATAGTAGAGTAGAGCTATGTTACGCTAGGCTAGGCAATAGAATAGTAAAGCAAAGTAGTGTGGAGTAGAGCAAAGTATAGTTGAGTAGAGCAGTGTAAAGTAGAGAATAGTAGGGTAAAGCAGAGTAGTATAGAGTTGTTCTTGTTTAGGGTAGGCAAAGGTAGGCTAGGCTAGGGTAAATTAGAGTAGACTAAGTAGAGTAGAGTAGAAAAGAGTAGAGCTAGGTTAGGCTAGGATAGGCTAAGCAAAGTTAGAATTGAGTAAAGAAGGGTGGAGTACATTAGAGTAGAGTAGAATAGAGCAGAGTAAAGAAGAGTGGAGCTAGGTTAGGCTAGGCTAAGCTAAGCAAGGGTAAACTAAGCTTTGCTAGAGTAGAGTAGAGCAGTTCAGAGTAGAGTAGAGTAGTGTAGAGTATAGTAAAGCTAGGTTAGGCTAGGCGAGGTTAGAGTGGAGTAGAGTAGAGTTGAGTAAAGTGGAGTAGAGTAGAGTAAAGCTTGGTTAGGTTAGGCTGAGCTAGGCAAGGATAGGCTAGGCTTGGCAAGGCTAGAGTAGAGTAGAGTAGAGCTAAGTTGGGCTAGGCTAGGCTAGGCTAGGTTTGAGTCGAGTAGAGTGGAGAAGAGTATAGTAGAGTAGAGTATAAGAAAGCAGAGGTGAGCTAGCTCAGACTAGGCTATGTTAGGTTTTGTTAGGATAGGCTCAGAAAGGTTAGGTTAGGCTAAAGTAAAGAAGAGTAGAGTAGGGTAGAGAAGAATAGAGTAGAGTAAAGTGGAGTAGAGTAGAGTAGAGTAGAAGTGTAGAGCAGAGCTGAGTATAGTAGAGCTGAGTAAAGTAGTGTAAAGCAAAGCAGAGTAGAGTGGAGAAGAGTATAACAGAGCAAAGTAGAGAAGAGTTAAGTAGAGCAGAGTAGAGTAGAGTAGAGTATAGATTAGTTAGGCTATGACAGGCTAAGTTACGTTAGAGTAAAGTTGAGAATAGTTAAGTATAGTAGAGTAGAGTAGAATAGAGTAGAGCATAGTAGAGCTAGATTAGGTTAGGCTAGGCTGGGCTAAGTATGGCTTGACTATTGTAGAGTAGAACTAGGTTAGGTTAGGCGAGGCTAGGCTATGATAGAGTAGAGTAGAGTAGAGTTAAGTTAGGCTAAGCTAGGCAAGGCAAAGTTAGACTAGGACAAGATAGGCTAGGCTAGCCTAGAGTTGAGTAAAGTAGAGTAGAGCTAAGTAGAGTAGAGTAAAGTAGAGCTAAGTTAGGGTTGCCTAGGCTTAGCTAGGCTAGAGTATAATACAGCAGAGTAGAGCATAGCAGAGCTGTGCAAAGTAAAGAATAATAAAGCAAAGTAAGGCAAAGAAAAGTAGAGCAGAGTAAAGTAGAGCTAAGTTAGGTTAGGCTAAGCTTGGCAAGGCTAAGCTCTTGTAAACTAGAGTAGAGTAGAGTTAGGATAGGCTAGGCTAGCCTAAGCTAAGCTAAGTTTGGCTAGGCTAGAGTAGAGTAGGGTAGAGTAAGGTAGAGTAGAGTATAGTAGAGTAGAGTATAGTAGAGTAGAGCTTGGTTAGGCAAAGCTGGGCTAGGTTAGAGTAGAGTATTGTAGAATAGAGTAGAGCAGAGAAGAGGAGAGAACAATAGAGCAGAGCAGAGCTAGGTTTAGCTTGGCTAGACTAGGTGAGGTTAGAGTAGGGTAGAGTAGAGTAGAGTAGAGTAGAGGTAGTAGGCTAGGCTAGGCTAGGTGAGGTTAGAGTAGAGTAGAGTAAAGTAGAGTAGAGCAGAGTAGAGTAAAGCTAATTTAGGCTAGGTTAAGAAAAAGTAGGTTAGGCTAGGGTATATTAGGCTAAGCAAGGCATGAGCAGAGTAGAGTAGAGTAGAGAATAATTAAGCTAGGCTAGGCTAGAGTAGAGTTGAGTAGTGTAGTGTATAGTAGAGTACATTAAAGTAGAATAGAGTAGAGTGTAGTAGAGTGGAGTAGAGTAGAGTAGAATAGAGTTGAGAAGAGTATAGTAGAGCAGAGTAGAGCAAAGCAGAATAGAGTTGAGTAGAATAGAGTAAAGTGGAGTAGAGCTTGGTTAGCCTAAGCGAGGCTTAGGTAAGCTAGGCTATGTTTAGCTAGGCTAGGCTAAAGTAGAGTAGAGTAGAGTAAATTAGAGTAGAGAAGAATAAAAGAGAGGATAGTAGAGTAGAGTAGAGAAAATTCGATCAGAGCAGTGCAGAGTAGAGTAGAGTAGAGCTAGGTTAGGCTAGGGTAGGCTAAGCTATGCTAAGTTAGGCTAGCATAGACTAGACTAGAGAAGAATTGAGTAGAGTAGAGTAGAGTAGAGTAGAGTAAGCAGGGCTAGGTTAGGTTAGGCTAGGCTAGAGTAGAGAGTAGAGTAGAGTAAAGTAGAGTAGAGTAGTGTAGAGCAAAATAGAGCTGAGTAGAGCTAGGTTAGTCCAGGATAGACTAGAGCAGAGCAGAGCTAGGTAGGCAAGGCTTGGCTAGGCTTGTTAGAGTAGAGTAGAGTAGAGAAGACTAGTGTAGAGTAGAACTAGGTTAGGTTAGGCTAGGCTAGGCTAGAATATTCTAGGTTAGGCTAGGGTACAATAAAGTAGAGTACAGTAGAAAAGAGTAGAGTAAAGCATAGTAGAGCTAAGTAAAGTAGAGAAGAGCAATGGAGAGTAGGGTAGAGTAGAGTAGAGTAGGTTAGAGTAATAAAAAGAAGAGCAGAGCATAGTAGAGTAGAGCAGAGCTTGCTTAAGCTAGGCTAGGCTAGGCCACACTAGAGTATAATAAAGTAGAGTAGAGTAGAGTAGAGAAGAGTATAGCAGAGCATAGTAGAGCTAAGTAGAGTATAGAAGAGCAGAGGAGAGTGGAGTAGAATGGAGCAGAGTAGATTAGAGCAATAAAAAGAAGAGCAGAGCACAATAGAGTAGAGCAGAGCTAGCTTAAGCTAGGCTAAGCTTGGCTACACAAGAGTATGGTAGTGTACGGTAGAGCTCAGTTAGGATTGGCTAGGTTAGGCTAGTTAGAGTAGAGTAGTGTAGAGTAGAGCTAGGTTACATTAGGTTGGGCTTGGCTAGGCTAAGCTAAGTTAGAGTTGAGTAAAGTAGAGTCGAGTAGAGTAGAGCTCAGTTAGGCAATGTTATGCTAGGCTAGGTTAGAGCATGGTAGAGTTAAGTAGAACAAAGAAGAGCGAAGCAGAGTAGAGTAGAGTAGAGTAGAGAAGAGAAAACAAGAGTAGAGTAGAGTAGAATAAAGCAAAGCAGACTAGAGCAAAGCAGAGTAGAGCAAAGTACAGCTAGGTTAGGCTAAGCTAGCTTAGAGTTCTGTTTAATAAAGTAGAGTAGAGTAGAGTAGAGTAAGGCTAGGTTAATCTAAGCAAGATAGGACTAGGCCTGGCTAGGTTAGGCATGGCTAGAGTAGACTAGAATGGAGTAGAGATAGGTTCTGTTAGGCTAGGCTAGGCTGAAGTAGAGTAAAGAAGAGTAGAAAAAAGTAGAGAAGAGTAGAGTAGAGTATAATAGAGCATAACATAGTAGAGCAGAGTAAATTGGAGCAATGTAGAAAAGAGTAGAGTAAAGTAGAGTAGAGCAGAGCAGAGAAGAGCATAGCTATGTTAGGCTAGGCTAGGGTAAGCTAGGCTATGCTTGGCTATGCAAGGCTGGAGTAGAGTACATAGAGAAGAGAAGATTAGAGCAGAGCAGAGCAGAGTAATAAAAAGTAAAGCAGAGCATAATAGAGTATGGCAGAGCAAGGTTAGTGTAAGCTATTTTATGCCAGGCAAGGTTAGGCTAAGCCAAAGTAGAGTAGAGTAAGGTAGAGCTAGGTTAGGCTAGGCTAGGTTAGGCTAGGCCAGGTTAGGCTGGGCTAGAGTAGAATAAAGTAGACTACTATAGATCTAAGTCAAGTTAGGCTATGGTAAGCTAGGCGGGGTTGGGCTAAGCTAAGCTAGGTTAACTTAGAGTAGAGTAGAGTATAATAGAATAGAGTAGGGTAGAGTTAGGTTAGCGTAAGCGAGGCTAAGCTAGGCTAAGTTAGTGTAGAGTAGAGTAGAGTAGAGTAGAGAAGAGTGGAGCAGAGTAGTGACGAGTCGAGTAAAGTATAGTAGAGTATGGTTAGGCAACGTTAGGCTAGGTTAGAGTATAGTAGAGTAGAGTTTGGAAGAATAAAACTAGGCTAGGCTTTACAGGGCTAGGGAAGGTTAGAGTAGAGGAGAGCAGAGTAAAGTAGAGTATAGTAGAGGAAAGTTGAGAAGAGCTAGTTAAGCTATGCTTGGCTATGCTAGGCAAGGTTAAAGTAGTGTAAAGCAAAGTAGAGTGGAGCAGAGTGGAGAAGAATAGAGTAGAGTAAAATAGAGCTAGTGGACGCTAGGCTAGGTTAGGCTCGAGTCGAGGAGGGTAGAGTAGAGTAGATTAATGCAGAGCAGAGCAGAGCAAAGTAAAGTGGAGAAGAGCAGAGTAGAGTTGAGCTAGGTTAGGCATGGATAGGTCAGCTAGGCTAAGCTAGAGTAGAGTAGAGAAGAGCTAGGTTAGGCTAAGCTAAATTAGCCTAAGTTAGAGAACAGTAGAGTAGAGTAGAGTAAAGTAGTGTAGAGCTAGGTTAGGCTAAGCTAGGAATGGCTAGGCTACGCAAGGTTTTTCTAGGTTAAGATAGGCTAGGCTAAAGTGGAGTAGTAGAGGTAGGTTAGGCTAAGTTAGGTTAGGATAGGCTCGGTTAGGAGAGACTAGTTTGGAGAAGTGTAGAGTAGATTAAAGCGTAGCAGAGTAGAGTTGATTAGTGTAGATAGAGAAGAGTAGAGTTTAGGAGAGTAAATTAGTGTAGTGTAGAGTAGAGTAGAGCAAGGTTAGGCAAGGATAGGCAAGGTTAAGCTAAGCTTGGGATGGATAGGCTAGTGAAGGCAAGGCTAGAATAGAGTAGAGTAGAGCTAGGTCAGGCAAGGCTATGCTAGAGTACAGTAGAGTAGACTAGAGTAGCGTAAAGCAGAGTAGAGCATAGCAAAGAATAACATAATAGAGTCGAGCATAGTACAGCATAGGTAGGTTAGGCTAGGCTAGGCTAAACTAGGCAAGTGTTGTGTTTAGTAGGGTAAAGCAAAGTAGAGTATAGTAGAGCTGAGTATAGTAGAGAGATCAGTAGAAGAGTAGAGCTCAGTTAAGCTAAGCTAAGCAAGGCTATAATAGAGTAGAGTTTAGCTAGGGTTGGCTAAGATAGAGTATAGTAGATTAGAGTAGAATAGAGCAAAGTAGAGAAGAATAGAGCGAAGCAGAGCATAGGAGAGTAGAGTAGGGTATAGGAAGGTTGGGCTAGGCTAGAGTAAAAGAGGGTAGAGCTAGGTTAGGCAAGGTTAAACTAGGTTCGAGTCGAGTAGAGTAGAGTAGAGTGGAGTTCAGTAGAGTAGAGTATAGTGGAGTAGAGTATAGTAGAGTAGAGTAGCATAGAGTAGAGTAGAGCTAGGTTAGGTAGTGTTAGGTAAGGCTAAGTTAGGCTAAGATAGGCAAGGCTAGGCCAGCTAGAGTAGAGTAGCATATCATAGAGTAGAGTACAGCTTGGGTAACCTAAGCAAGGCTAGAGTAGAGTAGAGTAGAGCAGACTACAGTAGAGCAGAGTAGATTAGAGAAGATTAGAGCAGAGCAGAGTAGAGTAAAGCTATGTTAGGTTATGCTAGGGAAGGATAGGCTAGAGTAAAATAGCATAGAGTAGAGTTGAGCTAGTTTATGCAAGGGTAAGCTAGAGTATAGTATAGCATAGTAGAGTACAGTAGAGAAGAGTAGAGTAGAGAAGAGTAAAGCTGAGTTGAGTGGCACATAGCTAGGTTAAGCTAGGATAGGCTAGGCTAGGCTAGAGTAGAGTAAAGTAGAGTAAAGTAGAGTATAGTAGGATAAAGCTGGGTTTGGCTACAATAGGCTAGGCTAAAAGTTAGAGTAGAGTATAGTAGAGTAGAGTAGAGTACAGTGGAGTATAGCTAGGTTAGGCTAGGCTAAGCTTGGGTAGGCTCGACAAGGATAAGCTAGGCTAGGCTAGAGTAGAGTACAGTAGAGTAGAGGTTAGCAGAGCATAGTAAACTTAGGTTATGCTTGACTAGGCTAGAGCACAATAAAGCATAGTGGAATAGAGTAGTGTAGAGTAGAGTAGAGTAGAGTGGAGAAAAGTAGTGTAGTGTAGTGCAAAGCAAATTAGAGTATAGCAGAGTGTAGTAAAGCAGAGTAGAGCAAGGTTAAGCCAGGCTTGGCTAGGCTAGGCTAAACTAGGCTGGGCTAGAGTAGAGTATAGTAGAGCAAGGTTATGCTAGGCTAGGCTAGGCTATGTTATTATAGAGTAGAGTAGATTAGAGTAGAGTAGAGTACAATAGAGTAGAGTAGAGTAAAGCAAGGCCAGGCTAGGCTAGCCTAGGATAGGCTACAAAAGGCTAAGCAAGGAAGGAGTGGTGTTGAGAAGAATAGAGTAGGGTAGAGTAAAGTAGAGTAGAGGAGAGTAGAGTAAGGCTCGGTTATGCTCTGTTATGCTTGGCTAAACTAGCTTAGAGTAGAGTAGAGTATAGTAGAGTAGAATTGAGTAGAGTGGAGTAGAGCAGAGTAGTGTAGAGCAAAACAGAATAAGACAAAGCAGTGTAGAGGAGAGTAGAGTAGAGCAAAGAAGAGTAGAGTAGAACAAAGAAAAGCTAACAGAGTAGAGCATGCAATGTAGAAAAGAGCAAAAGTAGAGCTGAGCTTAGCTAAGCAGAATAGAACAAATCAGAGCAAAGCAAGGTAACTCAGAGTAGAGTTGGGTAGAGCTAGGTTAGGTTAGGCTAAGTTTGGCTAGCTAGAGTAGATTAGAGAAGAGCATAGTAGAGTAGAACAGAGTAGAGCAAAATAGAGCAGAGCAAAAGAAAGTAGAGCAGAATAAAGTTGAGCAAAATAGAGAAAAGCCGAGCAAGTAGAGCAAAGTGGAGTTAGGTTATTCTAGGCTATGCTATGCTTGGCTAGGCTAGAGTAGAGCTAGGTTAGGCTAAGTTAGGTTATAGTAGAGTAGTATTTAGTGGAGTAGAATGAAGTAGAATGGAGTAGAGTAGAGTATAGTATAGTAGAGTAGAGTATAGTAGAGTAGAGTAAAGAAGAGCATTATAGAGCAAAGCAAAATAGAGTAGAACAGAGTAAAGCAAAGCAAAGTAGTATAGAGTATAGTTGAGCAGAGTCTAGGCTATGCATGGCTAAAGCAAAGTAGAGTAGAGTAGAGTTGGGCTAGGTTAGGTTAGGCTAGACTAGGCTAAGTTAGAATAGAGTATAATAGAGTAGATTTTAGTCGAGAAGAGTAGAGAAGAGCAGAGAAGAGTAGAGTAGAGCTAAGTCAAGCTAGGTAGACTATGCTAGAGTAGGCTTGGCTAGGCTATGCTAGGCTAGAGTAGAGTAGAGTAAAGCTAGCTTAGGTTAGGCTAGGCAAAACAAGGCTTGAGTAGGGTAGAGAAGAGTAGAGTAGTGCAGAGTAAAGCAAAGCTAAGTAGAGCAGAGAAGAGTAGAGCATAACAGAGTAGAGTAGAGCAGTGCACACAGGAGCAGAGTAGAGTAGAGTAGAGAAGAGTAGAGAAGAGTAGAGCTAGGAGGAGTAGAGCATAACTGAGCAGAGTAGATCAGAGTATAGTTTAGATAGGTTAGGATAGGGTAAGCTTGAATAGAGAAGTATGGAGTAGAGTGGAGTTAAGTAGAGTATAGAGTAGGGAGTATACCAGAGTAGAGTAGGGCTAGGTTAGGTTAGGCTTGGTTATGTTAGGCTTTTCAAGGATAGGCTAGGCTAGGCTAAAGTACAATATAGTAGAGTATAGAAGAGTAGTACAGAGTAAAGTAGAGTAGAACCAAGTAGATAAGAGTAAGGTAAAGCAAAGTAAAGGAAAACAAAGAAGAGTAGAGCTCAGCTAGGCTAGGTTACGCTAAGCTCGAGTAGAGTAGAGCAGAGTTGAGTTTAGTTGAGTAGAGTTGAGTAGAGTGGAGTAGAGTAGAGTAAAGCAGAGTAGATATAAGTAGAGTAGAGAAGAGGAGTAAAGTAGAGTAGAGCTAGGTTAGCTTAAGCTAGCCTAGGCTAAGGTAGGCTAGGCTATAGTAGAGTATAGTAGAGAAGAGTAGAGCTCGGTTATGCTAGGCTAGGCTATGCACAACTAGAGTAGAGTAGGATAGAGTAGAGTAGAGCATAACAGAGTAGAGAAGAATAGAGCATAGTAGAATAGAGCAGAGTAGAGTAGAGCAGAGCATAGTAGAATAGCAGAGCAGAGTAGAGCAGAGTAGAGTAGAGTAGAGTAGAGCAAGGCAAAGTAAAGGAAAGCAGAGCAAAGTAGAGCTGAGCAAAGTAGAGAATAGTAGAGCTAGGTTATGCTAGGCTAGGCAAGAGTACAGCAGAGTGGAGTAACGGTAGATTCGGCTAGGCTAGGCTAGAATAGTGTAAAGCATAATATAGTAGAGTAGAGTAGATTAGATTAGAGTAGAGCTAGGTTACGCTTAGCTAGGCCAGGCTTGGCTAGGCTAGGGTAGAGTAGAGCATAATAAAGTAGATTAGAGTAAAGTAGAGTAGAGCATAACAGAGTAGAGCAAAGCAGAGATGAGTAGAGGAGAAAAGAATATAATAGGGTAGAGCATAGAAGTGCAGAGCATAGTAAAGTGTAGTAGAGCAGAGAAGAGCTTAGCAAAGTAGGGCTGAGAAGGGTAGAGTTGAGTAGAGTAGAGTAGAGTTGAGCTATATTAGGCTAGGCATGGCTATGCTAGGCTAGGAAGGGTAAGCTAGGCTAGGCTAGATTAGAGTAGAGTAGAATATAATAAAGTAGAGTAGAGTATAATAGAGTAGAGTAGAGCTAGGTCATGCTAGAGTACAGTAAAGCAGATTGGAGTAGATTAATGTGGTGTGGAGTAGAGTAGAGTTAGATTTGGCTAGGCGAGGGTAGGCTAGGCTAAGCTATACTTGGCTAGGCTAGAGTAGACTGGAGTAGAGTAAAGTAGAGTGGAGCTAGGTTAGGCTAGGCTAGGCAAGGCTAAGTTAGAGTATAGTAGAGTATATTACAACAGAGAAGAGTAGAGTAAAGTAGAATAAAATAAGGTTAGGCTAGGCTAGGTTATAGTAGAGTATATTAAAGTAGAGTAGAGTAAAAGAGAGTAGAGTATAATAGAGTAGATTAGAGTTGAGTTAGGTTAAGTTAGGCTAAGCTATG
The DNA here is from genome assembly GCA_023846275.1 of Vanilla planifolia. Lineage (NCBI taxonomy): Eukaryota > Viridiplantae > Streptophyta > Magnoliopsida > Asparagales > Orchidaceae > Vanilla > Vanilla planifolia. Next base: position 195,453 of record JAIUJO010002340.1, read on the forward strand.
TTAGGGTAGGCAACGTTAGGCTAGACTTGGCTAGAGTAGAGTACAGGTTGGTTAGGCTAGGCTAAGCTAGAGCAGAGTAGAGTAGAGTAGTGCAGAATAGAGTGGAGTAGAGAAGAGTAGGGCAAAGTGGAGAAGTACAAAATAAAATAGAGCCAAGCAGAATACAATAGAAGAGAGTAGAGTAGAGAGAGTAGAGTAGAGTAGAGCTAGTTTTTACTAAGCTAGGCTAGGTTAGAATAGAGTACAATAGAGTAGAGTAGAGTAAAGTAGAGTAGAATGGCATAGAGTAGAGTAGAATAGAGCAAAATAGAGTAGAGAAGAGGAGAGTAGAGAAGAGTAGAGTTGGTCAGGGCAAAGGAAAGTGGAGAAGGGTAGTGCTCAGTTAGGCTAGGCTAAGTTTAGCTAGAGTAGAGTAGAGTAAAGTACAGTAAAGTAGAGTGTAGTAGAGTGTAGTAGAGTAGAGCAGAGTAGAGCCGAGTAGAGTGGTGTAGAGTAGAGAAGAGTATAATAGACTAGAGTAGAGTAAAATAGAGCTAGGATAGGCTAGGCTATGTTAGGTTATGTTGGGTTAGGCTTGGCTAGAGTAGAGTAGAGCTTGGCTAGTTTAGACTAAGCTAGAGTAGGGTAGAGTAGAGTAGAGTAGAATAAAATTTAGCAGAGTGTAGAAAAGAAGAGTAGAGTAGATTAAACTAGCGTAGAGTAGAGCAAAGTAGAGCAGAGCTGAGAAGAGATAGGTAAGGCTAGCATAAGCAAGGCTAGGCTAGAGTAAAGTAGTGTAGAGCTAGAATAGGATAGGCTAAGCAGACTAGGTTAGAGTAGACTAGAGTAGAGTAGAGTATAGTAGAGTATAATAGAGTATGGTAAAGTAGAACTATATTAGGCTAGGGTTATCTAATCTAAGCTAGGCTAGGATAGGCTAGAGTAGAGTTGAGTAGAGTAAAATAGAGTAGAGAAGAGTAGCGTAGAGTATGGCTAAGTTTTCCCAGTCTAGCCTAGAGTAGAGTACGACAAGAGTAGAGCAGAGTGGAGCCCAATAGCAGAGTAGAATAGAGTAGAGTAGAGCAGTATAGAGTAGAGCAGAGCAAAGATGAGTAGACTAGAACAGAGCATAATAAAGCAGAGAAGAGCAGAGTAGAGTTGAGCCATGTTAGGTTAGGCTAATCTTTGCAAGGCTAGACTAGAGTAGAGTAGAGCTAGGGAAGGATTGGCTAGGCTGGGCTATGTTAGTGTAGAGTAGAGTATGGTGGAGTAATGTAGAGCAGAGTAGAGCAGAGGTAGGTTATACTAGGCTAGGCTAAGCTAAGTTAGGCTTGGCAAGGCTAGAGTAGAGTAGAGTAGAGAAGAATCGAGCTTGGCTAAGTTAGGCTTGCAAGGGTAAGCTAGAGTACAATAGAGTAGAGTGGAGTAGAGTAGAGTAGAGCAGAGTAGAGTTTAACAGACCAGAGTAGAGTAGAGTAGAGTAGAGCAAAGTAGAGCTACATTAGGCTAGGCTAGGTACGATTAAAGTAGTATAGAGTAGAGTGGAGTAGAGTATAGTATAGTATAGTAAAGCTATGTTATGCTAGGCTAGGCTAAGCAAGGCTTTGTTTGGCTAACTAGAGTTAAGTAGAGTACAATAGAGTTGAGCAATGTTAGGTTAGGCTAGGCTAGGCTAGGTCAAGCTAGGGTAGTGTAGAATAGAATAGAGCAGAGTAGAGCAAAGCAAAGTAGAGCAAAGTAGAGAGGAGTAGAGAAGAGCATAGTTAGGTTAGGGTTGGCTAGTGTGGAGTAGAGTAGAGTAGTGTAGAGTAAAGGTTGGTTATGCTAGCTAGGATAGAGTAGAGTAGAGTAGATTAGAGTAGAGTATAGTAGAGGATAGTTGAGTATGGTAGAACATAGTAGAGTATAGTAACATAGAGCTAGGTTAGGCTAGGCTAGGTTAAGCAAGGTTTGGCTAGGCTAGGCATTTGTAAGGTAGAGTAGAGTAGAGTAGTGTTTAGAAGAGTATAATAGAGTAGAGTACAGTATAGCTATGTTAGGTTAGGCCAGGCTAGGCTAGAGAAGAGTCGTGTAAAGTAGAGTAGAGTAGAGTAGAGCAAAGCAGTGTAGAGTAGAGAAGAGTAGAGCAAAAAAGTGTAGAGCAAATCTAGGTTAGGCTAGGCTGGGTTAGGCTCGGTTTGGCTAGGCTAAGCTAGGCTAAGGCTCTGTAAGGCTTGTGTATAGTAGAGTAGAGTATAGTAAAGCTAGGTTTGACAAGGTTGGGTTAAGCAAGTTAGGGTATAGTAGAGTAGAGTAGATTATAGTAGAGTAGAGTAAAGTATAGTAGAATAGAGCCAGGTTAGGTTCGACTAAGCCAGGCTAGGGTAAGCTAGGCTACGCTAGAGTGTAGTAGAGTAGAGAGGAGTAAAGTAGAGTAGAGTAGAGTAATGTAGAGTACAGTAGAGTAGAGGTAGGTTAAGCTAAGCTAGGCTTGCTAGGGTGGACAAGGCAAGAGTAGAGTAGAGTAGAATGGAGCACAGATGAGTAAAGTAGAGTAAAGCAGAGCTAAGTTAAGCTAGGGTAGGCTAGGTTAGCCTAAGCTAGGATATGTTAAGTTAGGCTAGGCTAGGCTAGGTTAGAATAGGGTAGAATAGTGCAAAGTAGAGTAAAGTAGAGCAGAGTGGAGTACAGTATAGTAGAGCTAGGTTAGGTTAGGCTAAGCTAGGCCAGGCTAGCTAGAGTAGAGTAGAGTAGAGTATAGGCAAGTTAGGCTAAGCTAGGCTAGCTAGAATATAAAGCAGAGGAGAGCAGAGTGGAGTAGAGTGGAGCAGAGTGGAGAAGAGAAGAGCAGAGTAGAGTAGAGCAAAGAAGAGCAGAGTTGGGTCGAGCAAAGCAGAGCAGAGCTAGCTTAGGCTAGGCATAGCTAGGCTAGAAAAGGCTAGGCTAGTGTATAGTATAGAAGAGTAGAGTATAATAGAGCTTGGTTTGGCTAAGGTAGGCTAGGTTATAGTTGATTAGAGTATAATAGAGTAGAGTAGAGTGGGGTAGAGTAGAGTAGAGTAGAGTACAGCTAGGCTAGGCTAGGGAAGTCTAGGCTAGGGTAGCCTATGGTAGGCTAGGCTAGGCAAAGCTAGGCAAGAGTAGAGTAGAGTAGTATGGAGCTTGGTTAGGCTAGGTTATGCTAAAGTAGAGTAGAGAAGAGTAGGGTAAAGTAGAGTTGAAAATAGTAGAGTAGAGTATAGTAAAGTAAATTAGAGTAGATAAGAGTAGAGTGGAGAATAGTAGAGTAGAGTAGAGTAGAATATAGGAGAGGAGAGGAGAAGACAACAGAGTAGTGTAGAGTAAAGCATAGTAGAAAAGTAGAGTAGAGTAGAGTATAGCAAAATAGAGTGAGCAAAATAGAGTAGCACAGAGGAAAGTTGAGTAGAGCAGAGCAGAGTAGAGCTGAGTAAGGTTTGGCAAGCCTTGGATAGGGTAGATTAGAGTAGAGCAGAGTAAAGTAGAGTAATGTAGAGTAAAGTAGAATAAAGCTTGGTTAGGCTAGGTTAGAGTAGAGTAGAGAAGAGTAGAGTGGAGTATAGTAGAGTATAAAAGAGTAGAGGAGAGTAGAGTTGAGCTAGGTTAGGCAAGGCCAGGCTATGCTAGGATGGGACATGTTAGGCAAGGCTAGGCTAGAGTAGAGTAGTGTAGAGCTTGGTTAGGCAATGCTGGGCTAGAGTAGAGTAGAGTAGAGTAGAGTAGAGAAGGGTAGACTAGAGTTGAGTAAAGTGGAGAAGAGTAGAGCATTGTAGACCAGAGAAGAGCAGTACAAAGCAGAGTAGAGTGGAATAGAATAGAGGAGAGCAGAGTAGGTTAGAGAGAGTAAAGTAGAGTAGAGCTAGTTTAGGTTAAGTTAGGATAAGTTAGGCTAGGTTATTATAGTGTAGAGCAGAATAGAGTTGAGTAAAGATAGAATAATGTAGAGGAGAATAGAGTAGAGTAGAGTAGAGTATAGTATAATAGAGTTGAGTAGAGTAGAGCTACGTTAGGCTAGGTAGGTTAGGTTATGGTAGGTTAGGCTAGGCTAGAGTAGAGTAGAGTAGAGCAGAGCTAGTCTAAGTTAGGCTAAGCTAGAGTATATTAGAGTAGAGAAGAATAGAGCAGAGTAGAGCAAAGCAATGCATAGTAAAGAAAAGTAGTGTAGAGATTAGTGGAGCAGAGCTGAGTAGAGTAGAGTAGAGCTAGATTAAGCTAGGATTGGAAAGGCTAGGGTATAGTAGATTAGAGTAGAGTTAGGTTAGGCTAGGCTACGCTTGGCTAAGTTAGGCTAGGCTAGGCTATGATAGTCAAGGCTAAGCTTGAGTAGAGTAGAGTAGAGTAGAGTAGAGTAGAGTAGAGTAGATTAGAGCAAGGTTAGGTAGGGCTAGGATAGGTTATGCAAGAGTAAAATAGAGTAGAGTAGAGTAAAGTAGAGCAGAGCAGAGCATAGAAACAAAAAATAGAGCAGAGCAGAGCAGAGTATATTAGAGTAGAGTAGAGTGGAGTAGTGAATAAAAGAGCAAAGCATAATAGAGTATAGTACAACAGAGAAGAGTAGAGCATGGTAGAGCTGAGAAAAGTATAGTAGGGCAGAGCAGAGTAGAGTAGAGTAGAGCTTAGCTAGGTTAGGCATGGCTAGGCTAAGCTAGGATAGGAAAAAGTAGAGTAGAGTAATGTAGAGTAGAGTAGAGTAAAGTAGAGTAGAGCAAGGTTAGGTTAGGCAAGGCTAGGTTAGGCTAGGCTAGGCTAGAGTAGAGAAGAATTGACTAGAGTATATTAGAGTATTGTAAAGTAGAGCTAAGTTAGGTTAGGTTAGGCAAGGCTATCCTAAGATATGCTATGTTAGGTTAGGCTAGGATGGAGTAGAGTCGAGCTTGGTTTGGCTAGGCTAGGCTATAGTAGAGTAGAGTAGAGTATAGAAGAGTCAAGTAGAGTAGAGTAGAGTAGAGCATAGAAGAGTAGAGTAGAGAAGTACAGAGTTGAGCAGAGAAAAGTAGAATTGAATATTGTAGAGTAGAGAGAGTTTAGTAGGGTTGAGCTAGTTTTGGCTAACCTAGCCAAGGTTAGCTAGGATAGGTTATAGTAGAGTAGAGTATATCAAAGTAAGTAGAGAAGTATAGAGTGAAATAGTGTAGAGAGTAGAGTGGATTGGAGTAGAATAACATAGAGTATAATATTATGGTGTAGAGTAGAGTAGAGTAGAGCTACATTCAGTTTGGTTAGGCTAGGTTAGGCCAAGCTAGAGTAGAGTAGAGTAGATTAGAGTAGGATAGAGTAGAGCAGAGCATAGTAGAGCAAAGCAAAGAAGAGTAGAGCTAAGTAGAGCATATTAGAGCATGACAGAGTATAGCAAAGCAGAGCAGAGTAAAGAAAAGCAAGGTTAAGCTGGGCTAAGCTAGGCTAGGTTAGAGTATAGTTGAGTCGAGTAGAGTAGAGTACAGCTAGGTTAGGTTAGCCTAGGCTTTGCTAGGTTAGGCTAGGTAAGGCAAGAATTGTCTAGGCTAAGCTAGAGTAGAGTAGAATAGAGCAAGAGTAAAGTAGAGTAAATTAGTGTGAGGTTATGCTAAGCTAGGAAAGGCTATGTGAGAGTATAATAGAGCAGAGTATAGTATAATAGAGAAGAGTAGAGCATAGCATAGTAGAGAAATGTAGAGTAGAGTAGAGCATACTAAAGTAGAAAAGAGTAGAGTAGAGAAAAGTATAGAAGAGCAGAGCTAGGTTAGGCAAAGCTATGCTTGGCTAGGCTCGATAAGGCTAAGCAAGGCTAGGCAAGGCTAAAGTAGAGCAAAGTAGTGTAGAGCTAGTTTAGGCTTGGCTAGGCTAGGTTATAGTAAGGTAGAGTAGAGTATAGTATAGTATAGTAGAGTAGAGTAGAGTATTGTAGAGTAGAGTAGAGTAGAGCAAGGTTTGGTTTGGCTAGGCTAGGCTATGTTAAGCTAGGCAAGGCTAGGCTAGGCTAGGCTAAAGTAGAGTAAAGTACAATTGAGTAGAGTAATGTAGAGTAGAGTTGAGTAGAGTAGAGTAGAGTAGAGTAGAGTAGAGTAGAGTAGAGTGGAGTGGAGCAGAGTAGAACATAATAGAGTCGAGAAGAGCAAAGCAGAGAAAAGTAAAGCAGGATAGAGTAGAATAAAGCATAGTAGAGTAGAGCAGAGTAAAGCAGAGTAGAGTAGAGCTAGGTTAATTTAAGCTAGGCATGACAACACAAGCTTAGAGTAGAATAGAGTAGAGTAAAGTAGAGTAAAGTAGTGTATATTATACTATAGTAGAGTATAATAGAGTAGAGCTATATTCGATTAGGCTAGGCAAGGCAAGGTTTGGCTAAGCTAGAGTAGAGTAGATTAAAGCAAGGTTAGGTTAGGCTAGGCTAAGCTAGAGTAGAATAGAACAGAGTAGAGCATAATAGAGTAGAGTAGAGTAGAGTAAAGCTAGGTTAGGTTAGGCTAGAGTGGAGAAGAGTAAAGTAGAGCAGAGTAGAGCTAGGTTAGGCTAGGTGAGGTTACAATCGAGTGGAGTAGAGTAGAGTAGAATTGAGTATAAAAGAATTTAGTATAGTCAAGTATAGTAGAGTAGAGTAGAGCTAAGTTAGGTTGGTTTCTACTAGGCTAGGTTAGGCTATGTTTGGCTAGGCTAAGCATGAGTAAAGAAGAGTAGAATAAAGCATAGTAGAGTAGAGCAAAGTAGAGTAGATTAGATTAGAGGAAGGTTAGGCTATCTATGCTATGCTAGAGTAGAGTAGTTTGGAGTGGAGTAGAGTAGAGTAGAGCAGAGTAGAGAAGAGCATAATAGAGCAGAGTCTAGTAGAGCAAAGTTAGGCTAAGCTAGAGTAGAGTAGAGTAGAGTTGAGTAGAGTGAGTAGAGTACAGTAGAGTGGAGTGGAGTAGATTAGAGTAAGGTTATATTAGGCTAGGCTTGGCTAGAGAAGAGTATAGTAGAGTAGAGTAGAGTAGAGCTGAGCTGAGCTGAGTAAAACAGATTGGATTAGAGCAAAAACAAGTAGAGCAGAGTAGAGTAGGCCTTGGCTAAGCGGTGCTAGGCTAGGTTAGGCTTGGTTAGGTGAGGCTAGGATTGAGTAGAGTAGAGTATAGTACAGTAAAGTAGAGTAGAGGAGAGTAGAGTAGGATATTATTGAGTAGAGCATAGTAGAACACAACAAAGTTGAGCTGAGCAGAGCAGAGTATAGCAGAGCAGAGCAACCTAGAGTAGAGCAAAGTAGTGTATAGGAGAGGAGCACAGTAAAGAGCATAGCAAAGCATAGTAGGGAATGACAGAGCTGAGCTATGTAGAGCTAGGATATGCTAAGCTAGGCTAGAAAAGGCTAGGCAATACTAGGCTGGAGTAGCGTAGAGTAGAATATAGTAGAGTAGAATAGAGTGGAGTAGAGTAGAGTAGAGTAGAGTAGAGTAGAGTAGAGTAGAGTAGAGTAGAGTAGATTAGAGCTAGGTTAGGCTAGGCTAGGCAAGATTAGAGTACAACAGAATAGAGTAGAGCAGTGTAGAGTAGATTAGAGTTGAGTTGAGTATAGTAAAGTAGAGTATTATAGAGTAGAATAAAGTAGAGTAGTGCTAAAATAATCGAAGCTTGGCTAGGTTAAAGTAGAGTAGAAAAGTGCTTAGTTAGGCTTGGCTTGGCTAGGGTAGAGTAGAGTAGAGAAGAGTAGCATAGGGTAGACTGTAGCTCGATTAGACCAGCTTAGGTTAAGCTAGGCTAGATAGAGTAGAGTAGAAAAGAGTGAGAAGAGTAGAGCAAAGTAGAGCTGAGCATAGAATAGTAGAGTAAAGCAGAGTAGAGCAGAGTAGAGTGGAGTAGAGCAGAGTGAAGCTTAGGTAGGTTAAGCAAGGTTAGGTTAGAGTAGAGTATAGTAGAATAGAGTAGAGTAGAGTAGATTAGAGCAAGGTTAGGCAAGACTAGATGAGATTAGAGTGTAATAGAGTAGAGTAGAGTAGAGTTGATTAGAGTTGAGTTGAGTGTAGTAGAGTAGAGTATTATAGAGTAGAATAAAGTAGAGTAGTGCTAAATTAGTCGAAGATAGGCTAGGTTAGAGTAGAGTAGAGTAGAAAAGAGCTTAGTTAGGCTTGGCTTGGCTAGAGTAGAGAAGAATAGTGTAGGTTAGACTACTGCTCGATTAGTCCAGCTTAGGCTAAGCTAGCAAGGATAAAGTAGAGTAGAATAGAGTGAGAAGAGCAGAGCAAAGTAGAGCAAAGCATAGCTGAACATAGAACAGTAGAGTAAAGTAAAGTAGAGTAGAGAAAAGTTGAGTAGAGTGGAGCAGAGTAGAGGAGAGTAAAGCTTGGGTAGGCTAAGCAAGGCTAGGTTAGAGTAGAGTGGAGTAGAGTAAAGTAGAGTGGAAGAGGAGAATAGAGTATAATAGAGTAGAGCAAAGTAGAGTAGAGCTTGGTTAGGCTAGGCTAGGCTTGGTGAGGCTAGATAGAGTAGAGTAGATTATTATAGAGCTAGGTTAGGTTAGGATAGGCTTGGCTCGAGATGGCTAAAGTAAAAAAGAGTAAAGCATAGCAGAGGAGAGGAAAATAGAGAAGAGTAGAGTAGAGCTAGGTTAGGCTAAGTGAGGTTAGGCTAGGAAAGGCAAAGGTATGCTAGGCTAGGCTAGAGTTGAGTATAGTTGAGCAGAGTAGAGTAGAGTAGAGGTAAGTTAGGTTAGCATAGACAAGGTTAGACTAGAGTAGAGTAGAGTAGAGGTAAGTTAGGTTAGCATAGACAAGGTTAGACTAGAGTAGAGTAGAGAAGGGTTTTGTAGAGTAGAATAGTTCTCGGTATGGCTAGGCTAGAGTAAAGTAGAGTGGAGTAGAGCATAGTAGAGCCAAGCAAAGTAAAGCTGAGTAGAGTAGAGAATAATACGGTAGAGTAGAGCAGAAAAGAGCAAAGTAGAGCAGAGTATAATAGAGTAGAGTAGAGCTTGGCTAGGTTAAGCTAGGTTAGGTTGGGCTAGGTTAGAGTAGAGTAGAGGAGAATAGATTATAATATAATAGAGTAGAGTAAAGCCATGTTATACTAGGCTAGGCTAAGCTAGGCCAAGCAAGGAGAGGCTAAAAAGAGCAGGGTAGATTAGAGTAGAGCTACGTTAGCTTAGGCTAGGCTAGGCTCGTCGTGGCTAAAGTAGAGAAGAGTACAGTAGAGCCTAATAGATTAGAGTAGACAAAAGTTGAGTAGAGCAAAGTTAGGTTAAGCTAGGTCAGGCTAGGCGAGGCAAGGCTAGGTTAGGCTAGGAGAGAGTCGAGTATAGTAGAGCAGAGTAGAGTACAATAAAGCTAGGTTAGGTTAGGCTAGGCTAGAGTAGAGTAGAGTAGTGTAGAGACGAGTGGAATAGAGCAGAGCAGAATAGAGCAGAGAAGACCAGAGCAGTGAAGAGCAGAGCAGAGCTTGGTTAGGCAAGGTTAGCCTAGGCTAGACAAAGCAAGGCTAAGCTAGACTAGAGTAGCATAGAGCAGAGTAAAGTAGAGTAGTGCAAAGTATTGTAGAGTTGAGTAGAGTAGAGCAGACTAAAGCAAGGTTAGGCTAAGTTAGGCTAGGCTAAGATAGTAGAGGAAAGGAGAGCATAGTATAGCAGAGTAAGATAGAGAACAATAGAGTAGAGTCGAGCAGAGCAGAGTAGAGTAGAGTAGAGTAGAGCCAAGCAGAGCAAAGTAGAGCAAAGTAGGGTAGAGTAGGGCAAGGTTAGGCTAAGCTATGCTATGTTAAGTTAGAGTAGAGTAAAGTAGAGTCGAGTAAAGTAGACTAGAGTATAGAAGAGTAGAATAGAGTAGAGTAGAGCTTGGTTAGGTTAAGTTAAGCTAGTCTAAGTTTGGCTAAAGTGGTGTAAATTTGTGTAGATTAGAGCAAAGCAGAGTATAGAAGAGTATAACAAAGCAGAGTAGAGTAGTGCTAGGTTAGGCTAGGCTAGGTTCGACTAGGCTAGGCTAGGTTAGGCAAGGCTTGAGTCAAGTAGTGTAGAGTAGAGTAGAGCAGAGTAGAGCTAGGTTCAGTTAGGCTAGGCGAAGCAAGGCTTGGCTAAAAGAGAGTAGAGTAATGTAGTGTAGAATAAAGTAAAGCAGAGTAGAGCAGAGCAGAGTAGGGTAGAGCATAGCAGAGTAGAGTAGAGTAGAGTATTTTATAGCAGAGTAGAATATAGCCGAGTAGAGTAGAGCAGAGCTAAGTTAGGCTAGGGTAAGAAAGAGTAGAGTAGAGTAGAGTGGATACAGTAAGTAGAGTAGAGTAGAGTAAAGCTTTGCTAGGATATGCTATGTTGGGCTAGCAAAAAGTAGTTAGAGTATTATATGGCAGAGTAGACTAGAGTTGAGTTGAGTATAGCTAAGCAGAGTATAGTAGAGCAGAGAAGAATAGAACAGAGCAGAGAAGAGAAGAGCAAAATAGAGAAGAGTAGAGTCGAGTATAGAAAAGTAAAGCAGAGTAGAATAAAGCAGAGTAGAGTAGAGTAGGGTTCAGCTAGGCTAAGCTAATCTTGAGGAGTATATTAGAGTAGAGCTAGGAAAAGCTAGGCCAGGCTAGGCTATGTTATAGTAGAGTAGAGTAGAGCTAGGTTAGGTTAGGCTAGGCTAGGCTAAGCTTTGCTAAAGGATAGTAGAGAAGAGCAGAGCAGAACTGAGTAGAGTAGAGCAAGGTAGAGCATAATAGAGTAAAGTATAGTAGAGCTTTGCAGAGTAGAGCAGAGTAAAGTAGAGCGAAGCAGAGCAGTGCTAGGTTAGGCTAGGCTTGCTAGGCATGGTTAGGCTTGGCTAGAGTCGAGTAGAGTGTAGTAGAGTGGAGTAGAGAAGAGCTAAGTCAGGTAAATGAGGCTAGGTTAAAGTAGAAAATAGTAGAGTATAATACAATAGAGAAGAATAGAGCTAGGTTTTGCTTAGCTAAGGTAAGATAAGCTAGCATGCCTAGGCTAGGCTAGAGTAGAGTAGAGCAAAGCAAAGTAGAGAAGAATAGAGTAGAGAAGAGTAGAGCAGAGCAAGGTTAGGTTATGGTAGAGTACAGTAAAGTAGGGTAGAGCTTTGTTAGGCTAGAAAAAGCAAGATTAGGCAAAACTAGGTTAGAGTATAGCATAGTAGACCAGAGTAGAGTAGAACAAAGCAAAGCAGAGTAGTATAGGGTAGTCCAGAGCAGAACAAAGTAGAGCAGAGCGAAGAAAATTAGAGTAGAGCTACATTTGGGTAGGCCAACTCAGGCAAGGCTAGGCTAAAGTGAAGTAGAGCAAAGCAAAGTTAGGCTAGGCAAGGTTAGAGTAGAGTAGAGTAGAGTAGTGTAAAGTAGAGTAGGGCTGAGGTAAGTTAGGTTAAGCTAGCCTTGGTTAGGCTTGGCAAGAGTGGAGTAAAAGAATTGAGTAGAATAGAGTAGAGCAGAGTAGCGCTAGTTTAGATGCATAGTAGAGCAGATAAGAGTAGGGTAGAGCATAGTAGAGTAGAGCTAGGCTAGGTTAAGTTAGGCTTGGCTAAAGTAGAGTAGAGAAGAGAAGAGTAGAGTAGAATAGACTATAACTAAGTTATGCTTGGCTAGGCTAGGGTAAACTATGTAAGAGTGGACTAGAGTATAGTAGAGTAGAGTAGAGCTGCATAGAGTAGAGCAGAGTGGAGCAGAATAAAAAATTGTAGAGCAGAGTAGATTAGAGCAGAGCAGAGTAGAATAGAGAATAATAAAGCTAGGATAGGCTAGGCTAAGCTAAGACAAGCAAGGCTAGGCTAAAGTAGAGTAGATTAGAGTGAAGTAGAGCAGAGTATAGTAGAGTAGATTAGAGTAGAGTAAAGTAGAGCTGAGCTAGGTTAGTTTAGGCTAGGCTAGGCCAAGATAATCTAGTCTAAGGTATTCTATAGTCGTAGAATAAAGTAGAGTTGAGCTAGAGTAAGCTAGGCAAAGTTAGGCTAGGCTTGATAAGAGTAGTGTTGAGTGGAGTAGAGTAGAGAAGATCATAGGAGAGAAGAGTAGAGCAAAATAGAGTAGAGTAGAGTAGAGTTGAGAAAAGCAAAGCACAATCAAGCAAAGCATTGCAGAGCAAAGCAGAGTAAAGCAGAGAAGAGTAGGGGATAATAGAGCAGAGTAGAGAAGAGAAAAATAGAGCAAAGCAGAGTAGAGTATAGCAATGTAGAGTGGAGTAGAGTAGAGCTAGGTTAAGCTAAGCTGGGGTAAAGTGGAGTCGATTAGAGTAGAGTAATATAGAGTAAAGTATAGTAGAGCTAGGTTAGGCTAGCATAGGCTAGGCTAGGCTAGAGTAGAGTAGAGTAGAGCTAGTTTAAGCTAACTTAGGCTAAAGTAGGTTAGAGTAATGTAGAATAGAGTAGAGTAGACTAAAGTGAAGTATAATAGGGTAGAGAAGAGAAAATCTTAGCAAAACAGAGCAGAGCAAAGCAAAGTAGAGTCAGGTAGAGCAGAACAAAGTAGAGTAGAATAGAGTAGAGTAGAGCAGAGCAGAGCAAAGCTAGGTTAAGTAAGGTTAGGCTTGGTTAAGCTAAGATAGGCTATGCTAGAGTAGAATAGAGTAAAGTAAAGCAGAGTAGAGATAAATAAAGTAGATTAGAGTATAATAGAGTTGTGCTAAGTTAGGTCAGGCTAAGTTAGGCTTGGCTTGGCTAGAATAAGCTAAGCTAGGCTATGCTATGCTAGAGTAAAAGAATAGAGTACGGTAGAGTTAGGATTGGCTAGGCAAGATAAGGCTAGAATAGGCTAGAGTAGAGTAGAATAGAGTAAATCATAAAAGAGTAGAGAAGAGCAGAATAGAGTAGAACAGAGTAGAGCAGAGCAGAGAAAAGTGTTGGATTGTGGAGCAAAGTAGAGAAGAGTAGAGTAAAGCAGAGCAAAGAAGAGCAAAGCTTTGTGAGGCTAGGCTAAGCAAGAGTAGAGCAGTGTAAAGTAGAGAAGAGTGGAGTAAAGTAGTGTAGAGTTAGGTTAGGGAAGCCTCAACTAGGCTAAGCAAGGTTGGAGTATAGTAGAGTTGAGTAGAGCAAAGTAAAGTAGAGTAGAGTAGAGTAAAGTAGATTAGAGCAAAGCAAGGCAAAATAGAGCAAAGTAGAGAAGGGTAGAGTAGAGTGGAGCATAGTTAACTAGTGAAAATTAAAGTAGAGCAGAGTAGAGAAAAGTAGAGTAAAGCTAGTTTAGGCTAAGCTAGGCTAGAGTAGAGTATAGTATCATAGAGTGGAGTAGAGTAGGGTAGAGTAGAGCACAGTAGAATAGAATAGAGCAGAGGAGAGAAGAGCAAAGTAGAGAAGAGCATAGTAGAGCATTGAAGAGTAGAGCAAAGCAAAGAAGAGGAGAGTAGAGTAAAGTAGCGTACATTATAGTAGAGAAAATTAGAGTAGAGTAGAGCAAAGAAGAGTAAAGCAGAGCTAGGTTAGGCTCGACTTGGCTTGGCTAGGCTCGACTAGAGTAGAGTAGAGTAGAGTATTGTAGAGTAGAGTAAAGCAGAGCTAAGTTAGGCTAGGCTAGGCGAGGTTATAGTAAAGTAGGGTAGAGTAGAGTTGAATAGAGTAAGAAAAGTAGGGTAGAGTAGAGATAGGTTAGGTTGGGCTATGCTAGGTTAGGCTAGGATAGGGTAAGCTAGGCTAGGCTAGAGTAGAGAAGAGTAGAGCAGAGTAGAGTAGAGCAGAGCAAAGAAGAATGGAGTTTGCAAAGTAGAGTAGAGTATAGTAAAATAAAGCTTAGTTAGGCTAGGCTAGGCTAAGCTAGAGTAGCATAAAACAGAGCAGAGCATAGTAGAGCAGAGCAGAGTATGGTGGAGTAGAGTAGAGTATAGCAAAGTAGAGTAGTGAAAAGCAAAGCAGAGCAGAGTGAGGATAGGCGAGGCTAGCTGAGGCCAGAGTAGAGTAGAGTTGAGTTGAGCAGAGTAGCGTAGAACTAAGCAAGGTTGGGTTTGGCTAGGCTGGGCTAGGGTAGGCTTGGCTTGGCTAGAGTATGAAAAAAATAGAGTATAGTAAAGTAGAGCTAAGTTAAGTTAGGCTAGGCTAGGCTGGAGTTCAATATGGTAGAGTAGAGTAGAACAGATTAATGCTGAGTAGAGCAGAGTAGTGTAGAGTAGAGCAGTGTAGAGCAGAGGTAAGCAGAGCTTGGTTAGGCTAGACTAGGCCATGATAGGCTAGAGTAGAGTATAGAAAAGATGAGCTAGGTTAGGTGAAGCTAAGCTAGCCTAGGTTAGAGAGGAGTAGAGTCAAGTTGTGCTAGGATAGGCTAGGTAAGGCTATGCTAGAGTAGAGTAAAGTAAAATAGAGTAGAGTAGAGTAGACTAGAGTAGAGCTTTGTTAGGCTAGGCTAGGCTAGGGTAGGCTAGGTTAAGCTAGGCTTGACTAGAGTAGAGTTGAGGAGAGGAGAGCAGAGCAGAGTAGAGCATAATAAGGCAAAGCAAAGAAGAGTATAGCAAAGCAGAAGAGCAAGGTAAAGCAATGTAGAGCTAAGCAGAGTAGAGCAGAGCAATGTAGAGTAGAGTGGAGTAGACCAGAGTAGAGTAGAGTAGAGTAGAATTAGGTTATTCTAAGCTAGGATAGGCTATAATAGAGTAGAGTGGAGTAGAGTTTAATAGAGTTGAGTGGAGCCTGGTCAGGCAAGACGAGACTTGGTTAGGCTAGGCTAGGCTACATTAAGCTAGATTACAGTAGAGTATAATAGAGTAGAGTAAAGTAGAGCTTGATTCGCTAATGCTAGGCTTGGTTAGGCTACAGTACAGTAGAGTACAGTAGAATAGAGTAGATTAGAGTAGAATAGGGTATAGGAGAGGAGAGGGGAGGAGAAGAGAGGTGAGGAGAAGAGAGGAGAGTAGAGCAGAGTCAAGCAAAGCATAGAATAATAGAGTAGAGTAGAGCAAAGATGAGTAAAGCAGAGTAGAGTAGTGTAGAGCCAAGCAAAGTAGGGTAGAGAAGAGCAGAGCAGAGAAGAGCTGAGCAAAGCAAACAAGAGTAGAGCATAACAGAGTAGTAGAGAGCATCACAAAGGTTGGAGTAGAAGAGCAAAGCAGAGTAGAGTGGAGCAGAGCAGAGTAGAGTAAGCAAAAGCTAGGTAAGGAAAGGCCTGACATTTCTAAGCTCGGCTCGAGTAGAGTAGAGTCGAGAAGAGTTAGGTTAAGCAAACCTAGGCTAGAGTATTGTAGAGTAGAGTAGAGTAAAGTAGGATAGAGTAGAACAAAACATAGTAGAGCAAAGCAGAGTAGAGTAAAGTAGAGCAAAGAAGAGTAGAACAAAGTAGAGTAGAGGATAGCATAGTTTGGTTAACGTAGGCTAGGTTGAAAAATGCTAGGCTATGCTAAAATAGAGTAGAATAGAGTATGGTAGGGTAAAGTAGAGTAGAGCTAAGTTTGTTTAGGCTAGGCTAGGTTAAGTTAGAGTAGATTAGAGTATATTAGAGCATAGTAGAGTTGTGTGAAGTATAGTAAAGCTAGGTTAGGTTAGGTTAGGCTAGGGAAGGCTTAGTTAGGCTAGAGTAGAGTAGAGTAGAATAGAGTAAAGGGAATTAGAGTAGAGCTAGGTTAGGCTTAGCTAGACTAGGTTAAACATGGTTGGAGTAGACTAGTGTAGATTAAAGTAGAGTAGACTAGAGTAGAGTAGAGAAAAAAAGCAGAGCAAAGAAGACTAGAGTATAGTAGGGCAGAGTAGAGTAAAGTAGAGTAGAAAAGAGCAAAGCAGAGTAGAGAAGAGAAGGGTAGAGTAGAGAAAAATAAAGTAGAGTAGAGAAGTGGAAAGCTGAGTAGAGTAGAGTTAGGATAGGCTAAGCTAGGCTTTGATAAGCTAGAGTAGAGTATAGTAGAGTAGAGTAAAGTAGAGTATAATAAAGAAAAGTAGAGTAGAGCAGAGTAGTTTAGAGTAGAGTAAAGCAAAGCAGCATAGAAAAGAGTAGAGCAAAGCTAAGAAGAGTAAAGATGAGTAGCATACAACAGAGCAGAGAAAATTATAGCAAGGCAGAGTAGAGTCGAGCAGAACAAAGTAGAGTAGAGCAGAGCTAGGTTATGTTAGGCTTAACTTAGCTAGGCTAAAGTAGAGTAGACCAAAGTAGAATAGACTAGAGTAGAGCAGTGCTAGGTTAGGGTTGGCTAGGCTAGGTTATAGTAAAGTAGAGTAGAGTAGAGTAAAGTTAAGTATAGTAGAGCTAGGTTCGGTTAGACTATTCTAAGCTAGGCGAGGCTAGGCCTGGCCAGGGTAGGCTAGCTTTAGCTAGAGTAGAGTAGAGTAGAATAGAGTAGAGTAGAGTAGAGTAGAGTAGAGCTAGCTTAGGCTAGGCTAGGCTAGTTTAGAGTTGAGTTTAGTGGAGGAGAGTTGAGCAGAGCAGCGTAGAGTAGTGTGGAGCAGAGCAAAGTAGAGTAGAGTAGAGAAAAACAGAGTAAAGCAGAGCTAGGTTAGGCGAGGCCAGGCTAGTGTTAGAATGGAGTAGAGTAGAGTAGAGTGTAGAGTGGAGTAGAGTAAGTTGGAAAAGAGCTAGGTTAGGCAAGGCTAGCCTAGATTATGCTAGTTTAGGGTAGGCTATGCTAGCCCAAACAAGGCTAGAGAGGAGTAGTCTAGAGCTAGATTAGGTTAGGTTTTGGTAGGCTAGATTACAATAGAGTAGAGTAGAGTAAAATAGAGTAGAGCTAAGAAAAGCAGATCAATGGAGAGCAGAGCATAGTAGAGAAAAGAAGTGTTGAGCAGAGCTAAGCAGAGTTAGGTTAAGCTAAGCTAGGCTAGGCTCGGCTAAGCTCGGTGAGAGTAGAGTAGAGTAAAGTAGAGCTAGTTTAGGTAAGGCTAAGATAGAGTAGAGTAGACTAGAGTAGAGTAGAGTAGAGTAGATTAGAGTATAGTAGACTCAATTAGAGAAGAGTAGAGCTAGGTTAGGCTAGGCTAGGCAAGGCTAAGCTAGGATAGAGAAGGTTAGCCAAGGCTAGGTGAGAGTGCAGTATAGCCGAGTAGAGAAGAGAAGAGTAGAGTAGAGCAGAGGATAGTAGTGTAGAGAAGAGTAGAGAAGAATAGTACAGAGCTGAGCAAAAAAGAGCAGAGTAGAGTAGAGTAGAGAGAGTAGAGTAGAGCTTGTTTAGGCTAAGCTAGGCTGGGATAGGTTAGTAGAGTTAGTGAAAATAGCTAGGTTAAGCATGGCTAGCCTATGTTATTCTAGGCTAGGTTGGGTTGGGTTAGGCTAGCAAGGCAAGGTAAGAGTAGAGTATAGTAGAAGTAGAGCTAGTTTAGGATAGGCTAGGCTTGGTTAGAGCACAACAGAGCAGAGAGGTGAGAGCTGAGTAGAGCTGAGTAGAGTAGATCAGAGTATAGCAGAGCAGTGCAGAGTAAAGCTAAGTAGAGTTAATTAGGCTTAGCTAGACTAGGATAGGTAATGCAAGACTAGGTTAGCCTAAGTTAGGTGACAGTAGAGTATAGTATAGTAGAGCTAGGTTAGGCAAGGCAAGGTTAAGCTAGGTTAAAGTAGAGTTGACTAGAATAGAGAAAAGTAGTGTAGAGTAGAGTAGAGTAGAGTATAGCTGGGTTAGATGAGGCGAGGCTAGGGTAGGTTAGGGAAGGATGAGAAGGGCTAGGCTAGAGTAGAGTAGTGTAGAGTAGAGAAAGCTTTGTTAGGCTAGGCAAGGCTAAAGTAGAGTGGAGTAGAGTAGAGAAGAGTAGAGCAAACTGGAGTAGAGCAGAGTAGGGAACAATAGAGCTTAGCAGAGCAAGATGGAGAAAAGTATAGTAGGGCAGAGTAGAGTTGAGAAGGGCATAGTAGAGTGGGGTTGAGAAAGGTTAGGCTAAGCTAGGCTAAGTTTTGCTAGGTTAGTGTAGAACAGGGGAGTAGAGTAGAGTAAAGTAGAGTAGAGTAGAGTATAGTATAGTATAATATAGTATAGTAGAGTAAAGCTAGCTTAAGGTAGGCTACGCTAGGCTAGGCTCGAGTAGATTAGAGTGGAGTAGAGTAGAGTTCAGTAGAGCTAGGTTAGGTTCAGCCAGGCTAGGCTAGGGTTGGTTGAAGTAGAATAAAGTAAGACAGAGTAGAGCAGAGAATAGCATGATAAAGCAAAATGGACTAGAATAAAGTAGAGAAAAGCAAAGTAGAGCAAAGTAGAGTTAAGCAAAGCTAGGTTAGTGTAGAGCAGAGCAAAGATGAGTAGAGCTAGGTTAGGCAAAGCTTGGTTAGTAAAGAGTAGAGTAGTGCTTTGTTAGGCTAGGCTAGACTAGGTTAGGATAAACTAGGCTAGGGTAGAGCAGAGCAAAGCAAAGTAGAGTTGAGCAGAGTAGAGTAGAGTAGAGCAAAGTAGAGAAGAGCAGAGCAGAGTAGAGCAGAGTAGAGCAAAGGGGAGCAAAGCTAGGTTAGGCTAGGCTAGGTTAGGATAGAGTAGAGTAGAGCTAAGTTAGGTTAGGCTAGGTTAAAATAAAATAGAGTAGAGTAGAGAAGAGTGGAGTAAAGGAGAGTAGAGTAGAGTAGAGCTAGGTTAGGTTAGGTTAAGTTAAGCTAGGCTATGCTATATTAGGATAGGCTTTGTTAGGCTAGAGTAAAGTAGAGTATAGTAGAGTAGAGTAGAGTTATGTTAGGTTATGTTAGGCCAGAGTATCATAGAGTAGACTATAGTAGAGTAGAGCAGAGTGGAGTAGAGTAGAGTTTTATAAGGCAGAGTAGAATAGAGAAGAGCAGAGCAGAGCTAGGTTAGGCCAGGCTAGGTAAGGGTAGGCTAGTGTAGACTAGAGAAGAGTAGAGCTAGGATAGGTTAAGTTAGAGTATAGTATAACATAGTAGAGTATAGTAGAGTAGAGTAGAGTATAATATATTAGAGGTGAATAGAGTAGGGTCAAGTAGAGTAGATTTAAGTTATGTTAGGGTAGGCTAGGCTAAGCTAGGCTAGAGTAGAGTAGCATAGAGAAGAGTACCATAAAGCAGAGCTTTGTTAGGCCAGGCTAGTCTAGGCTAGGATAGGCTAGAGTAGAGTAGGATAGAGTAGAGAAGAGCAGAGAAGAGTAGAGTAGAGTAAAGAAGAGTAGAGCAGAGCAGAGAATGGTAGAGAAGAGTATAGAAGAGTAGAGAAAAGCATAGTAGAGTTTGGTTAGGCTAAGCTATACTAGGCTAGGCTAAGTTATAATAAACCAAAGTAGAGTAGAGTAGGGTAGAATAGAGTAGAGTAGAGTATAGTATAATAGAGTAGAGTGGAGTAGAATAGAGTAGAGTTATGTTATGCTTGGCTAGGTTAGGCTAAGTTAGTCTAGGCTAGAGTAGAGTAGTGTTGAGTAGGGCAGAGTAGAGCAAAATTAGGTTAGGCTAGACAAGGCTAGCATATAGTAGAGTATAATATAGAAGAGTAGAGTAAAGCAGAGAAGTGCATAGCAAAGCAAATTAAAGCAACATAGAGCAGAGTAGAGTAGAGTAGAGTAGAATAGCAGAGTGGAGCAAAACAGAGTAGAGAAGAGCTAGGTTAGGCAAGGCAAGTCTAGAGTAAAATAGAGTAGAGTAAAGTAGAGTTGAGCTAGGTTATGTTAAGATAGACGAGGCTAGGCTAGGCTAGTGTTTAGTAGTATATAATAAAATAGAGTAGAGTAGAGAAGAGTAGAGCAGAGCAGTGCATTGCATAGCAAAGTAGAGTAGAGTAAAGAAGAGTAGAGCAGAGTAGAGCAAAGCAGAGCTAAGTTGGGCTAGGCAAGACTAGAGTAGAATAGAGTAGGGTAGAGTAGAGTAGAGCTAGGTTAGGCAAGGATAAGCTAGGTTTGGTTAGAGTAAAGTTGAGTAGAGTGAAGGAGAGAAGAGTAGAGTAGAGAAGAGTAGAACAGAGTAGAGTAGAGTAAAGCAAAGTAGAGTAAAGCAGAGCAGAGTAGAGTAGGGTAGAATAGAGTAGACAAAAGCTGAGTAGAGCAGAGAGCAAGGTTATGCTAGGCTAGGTTAGGCTAGGCTAGGCAAGAGTAGAGTATAGCTAAATTAGGCTAGGTTAGAGTAGAGTTGAGTAGAGTACACTTAGGTTTTGTTAGGCTAGGCTAGGGTAGTCAAGGCTGAGCTATGCTAGGCGAGAGTAGAGTATAATAGAGTAGAATAGGGTAGAGTAAAGTAAAGTAGAGCTAGGTTAGGCTAAGCTAGGCTGGAGTATAATAGAGCAGAGTAGAGTAGAACAAAGCTGAGTAGAGTAGAGTAGAGTAATGTAGAGCTAAGCTGAGTAGAGTTATGTTAGCCTAAGCTAAGAGATGCTAAGCAAGGGTATGCTTGGCTGGGCTAAGCTTAGGCTAGAGTAGAGTAAGGTAGAGTAGAGCTAGGTTAGGTTAAGCTAGGCTAAGCTTGGTTAGAGTAAAGTAGAATTGAGTAGAGTAGAGTAGAGTAGAGCACTTTTAGACTAAGCTAGGCAAAACAAGGAAAGGCTAGAGTAGAGTGGAGTAGAGTAGAGCAGTGCAAAGCAGAGTAAAGAAGAGCAGAGCAGAGTAGAGAAGAGTAGAGTAGAGTAAAGCAGTGCAGAGTAGAGAAGAGTTGAGAAGAGTAGAGCAAAGCTGAGTAGAGTAGAGTAAAGTAGAATAGGGTAGAGCAAAGTGGAGCAGAGTAGAGCAGAGCTTATCAGAGAAGAGTAGAGTACATCAAAGCATAATAGATAAGAGCAACGTTAGGCTAGGAGAGAGTAGAGTAGAGCTTGGTTAGGCTAGTCTATGTTAGGCTTGTCTAAACTGGGCTAAAGTAAAGTAGAGTAGAGTAGAGCACAGTAGAGTAAAGCAAAGTAGAGCAAAGCAAAGATGAGTAGAGTAGAGCTAGGTGAGGCTAGGCTAGGCTAAGCTAGAATAAAGTAGAGCAGAGCAAAGTTAGACTAGACTTGGATAAAGTAGTGTAGAGTCGAGTAAAGTAGAGTAGAGTAGAGGAGAGAAGAGTAGAGCGGAGTAGGTAGAGTAGAGTAGAGTAGAGTAAGGTTAGGTTAGGCTAGGCTTGGTGAGACTTGGCTAGGTAAGGCTAGGCTACCTCAAGCTAGGATAGGCTAGAGTAGAGTCGAGTAGGGTAGAGTAGAGTTAGGTTAGGCTAGGCTAGGAGAGAGTAAAATAGAGCAGAGCAGAGTAGAGTAGAGTAGAGTAGAGTAAAGTAGAGTAGAGTAGAGCTAGGTTATGCTAGGTTAGTCTTGGGTAGGCTAGGCTACAGCAAAGTATTATAGAGTCGAGTAGAGTAGAGTAGCGTAGAGCAAAGCTATGTTAGTCTCGGCTAGGCTAGAGTATAGTAGAGCAGTGTGGAGTAGAGTAGAGTAGAGAAGAGCAGAGTAGAGTAGAGTAGAACATAGCAGAGTAGAGCAAAGCAAAGCAAGGTTAGGTTGGGCTATGCTAGAGTAAAGTGGAGAAGAGTAGAATAAAGTAGGGTAGAGTAGAGAATTGTAGAGCTAAAGGCTAGGCTAAGTTAGAGTAGAGTATAGTAGATTTGGATATAATAGAGTGGATTTCTATAGAGTAAAGTAGAGTATAGCTAGGTTAGGTTAGGCAAAGCTAGGCTAGGCAAGATACAGTATAGTGAGGTAGAGTAGAGTTGAGCAGAGTACAGCTAGGTCATTCTAGGCTAAGCTAGGCAAGGCTAAACTAGGCTCGAGTAGAGTAAAGTATAGAAGACCAGAGCAAAGCAGAGTAGAACAGAGTGGAGCAGAGCAGAGTAGAGTAGAGCAGAGAAGAGCTTAGTTAGGCAAGGCTTGGTGGCTTAGGCTAGAGTAGAGTAGTGTAGAACAAAGTATAACAAGTTTAGGCTAGGCCATGCTAGGCTATAGTAACTAAGCTAGGCTATGCTTTGCTAAGCTAGAGTAAAGTATAATAGAGTAGAGTAGAACATAGTAGAGTATAGCATAACAAATTAGAGTAGAGCAGAGCAGAGAAGAGCACAACAAAGAAGAGTAGAAAAGAGTCGAGCATGGTAGAGTAGAGTAAAGTAGGGGAGAGTAGAGCTAGGATAGGCTAAGCTATGCTAAGCTAGGCTAGGCTTGGCTAAGTTAAGCTAGGTTAAAGTAGAGTAAAGTAGAGTAGAGTAGTGTAGAGAATGGTAAAGTATAATAGAGTAGAGTGAAGTAGAACAGAGAAGAGTAAGACACGGTAGAGTAGAGTAAAGCAGAGCAAAGTAGAGTGGAGTAGAGCAAAGCAAAACAGAGCAAAGTATAGCAGGTAGAGTAGAGCATGGCAGGGCAATGCAGAGCAAAGTAAAGCTAGGCTAGCTAAGCTATGCTAAGCTATACTAAGTTATAGTGGAGTAGAGTAGAGTAGGGTAGAGTGGAGTAGAGTGGAGTAGAGTAGAGTAGACTATAATATAGTTGAGTATAGTAGAGTACAATAGAGTAGAGGAGAGTAGAATAGAGCAAAGTAGTGTAGAGTAGAGTAGAGTAGAGTAAAGCAAGGTTATGCAAGGCTAGGCTAGGCGAGGCTAGGCTAGAGCAGAGTATAGTGAAGTGGAGTGGAGTAGAGCTAGGTTAGGTTTGGCTAGGCTAGGCTAGGTTAGAGTAAAGTTGAGTAAACTAGAGCTAGGTTAGGCAAGGCTAGGCTACGGTAGGTTAAGCTTGGCTAGAGAAGAGTAGATTAGAGTAGAGTAGAGAAGCGCTAGGTTAAGCTAAGCTAGGCTAGAGTAGAGCTAGGCTAGGCTAAGCTAGAGTGAAGTCGAGTAAAGTAGAGTAGAGTAGAGCTAGTTTAGGTTAGATTAAGTTAAAGTAGAGAAGAGTAGAGTAGAGTAGAGTTGAGTTGATTAAAGTAGAGTAGAGTAGAGTAAAGCATAGTAGAGCTAGGTTTAGGCTAGCCTTGGCTTTGCTTGGGAAGACAAGGCCAGGCTAGGCTAGGCTAGAGTATAGTAAATTAAAGAAGGGTAGTAGTAGAGTAAGTAAAGATATTTTAAGCTAGCTAGGCTAGGTCATGCTAAACTAGGCTAGAGTAAAGTAGAGTAGAGAAGAGCATAGTAGAGTTGAGAAGAGTAGAGTAGAGCAAACTAGAGTAGAGCAAAGTAGAGTAGAGCAGAGTAGAAGTAGAGTGAAGCAGAGCTAGGTTAGGCTAGGCAAGGCTAGAGTAGAGTAGAGCAACATTAGGTTATGCTAGGCTAGGCTATCCTAGGTTAGAGTGGCTAGGCAATGCTAGGCTAGCTTAGGCTAGAGTAGAGCAAAGTAAAGGAGAGCAGAGTAGAGTAGAGCTTAGTATAGAGCAGAGTAGAGTAGAGAAGAGGAGAGAAGAATAGAGTAGAAAAGAGAGAGATTAGGCTAAGCTAGGCTAAGTTAGGCTAGGCTAGGCTAGGCTAGGTTAAGTTAGAGTATAGTGGAGTTGTGTAGAGTAGAGCTAGGTTAGGTTAGGCAAAGCTTGGCTAGGTTTAAACGAGGCTAAAGTACAGTAAAGTAGAGTAGAGTAAAGAAAAGTATAGTGGAGCAGAGTAGAGTAGAAGTAGAGGAGAGCAAAGAAGACCAGAGCAAGCAGAGTATTGAGTAGAGTTGAGCTGAGCTGAGCAGAGAAGAGTTGAGCAGCAGTAGAGCAAAGCAGATCAGAGCAGAGTAGAGAAGAGTGAAGCATAGTAGAGTAGAGCAAAGAAGAGTTAAATGAGGTTAGGCAAAGCAAGATTCGGTTAGGCTAGGCTTGTTTAGAGTAGAGTAGAGTGGAGTAGAGTAGAGTGGAGCAGAGTAAACTATGCTAGGTTAGGCAATGCTTTAATGGAGTAGAGTGTAGCTAGGTTAGGTTTGGCTAGGTTAGGCTAAAATAGAGTAGAATAAAAGTATAGTTGAGTAGAGGAGAGTAAATGTAGAGTATAGCATAGCAGAATAGAGCAAAGTAGAGTGTAATAGAGTAGAGCAAAGAAGAGCAGAGTTATGCAGAATAGACTAGAGTAGAGAATAGTAGAATAAAATTAGGCTAAGCTAGGCTAAACTAGGCTATGCTAGGCTAAACTATGCAAGAGTAGAGTACATTAGAGTAGAGCTAGTTAGGTTGGGTTAGGATAGGCTAGCTTAGAGTAGAATAGAGTGGAGCAAAGTTAGGCAAGACTAGGCTAGAGTAAAGAGTACAACAGAGTAGAACAGAGCAGAGTAGAGCAGAGTAGAGTAGAGTAGAGAAGAGCAGAGTGGAGTAAAAGAGAGTAGAGCATAGAAGAGTAGTGCAGAGTAGAGTAACGATAGCTTAGGCAAAGTAGAGAAAAGCAGAGCAAAGTAGAGCTGAATAGAGTAGAGTAGAGCAGACTAGAGTATAGGAGAGAAGAGCATAGCAGAGAAAAAAAGTGAAGACTAGACCAGAGTAGAGCAGAGTAGAGTAGAGCTAGGTTAGGTTAGGCTAAGCTAGTTTAGAGTTGAGTAGAGTAGAGTAGAGAAGAGTAGAGTGGAATAGAAGTAGAGTAGAGCCTAAGCTAGTTTAAGTTAGAGTTGAGTAGAGTAGAGTAAAGTATAATATAGTAGAGTAGAGTAGAGAAGAGCTAGGTTATTTTTGGCTAAGCTCGACTATCTTAGGCTAGGCTAAGCTTTGCTAGGCTAGCCTATAGTAGAGTAGAGTAGGATAGAATAGAGTAGAGTAGAGCTAGATTAGGCTAGGATAGCCTAGGAAATGCTATCGTAAAAGTAGAATATAGAAGAGCAGAGTACAGCAGAGCAGAGCAAAAAAGAGTAGAGTAGAGTAGAGTTGAGCTGAGCAGGGTAAGTTTAGGCTAGGCTAGATTAGAGTAGAGTAAAGTAGAGCGAGGTTAGGCTAGGATAGGGTTGGTTATGATAGAGTCGAGTAGAGCATAGTAGAGTAGATTAGAGTTGACTATAGTATAATAGAGTTAGGTTATGATAAGCTAGGGTAGGCTTAGCTCTGCTAGCCTAGGCTATAGTAGAGTAGAGTAGAGTAGATTAGAGTAGAGTGGAGGAGAGTAGAGGATAGTAGAGTAGGGCAGTGTAGAGTAGAGTAGAGCAGAGTAGAGTAGAGGAGAGGAGAGGAGAGTAGAGTAGAGCATAAAAGAGTAGAGAAGAGGAGAGGAGTGTAGGGTAGAGTAGAGCATAATAAAAGAGAGCAGAATAGAGCAAAGCAGAATAGACCAGAGTAGAATGGAGAAAAGCATAGTAAAATAAAGCAGAGAAAAGTAGAGCTAGGTTAGGTAAGCTTAGGCTAGGCTAGAGTTGAGAAGAGTAGAGTAGGGTGGAATAGAGTGGAGTAAGGTCGAGCTAAGTTAGGCTAGGCTAGGATAAGTAGAGTTGAGTACAGAGGAGCTAGGTTAGGCTAGCCTAGGCTAAGCTAGGCTAGAATAGGCTATGCTAGAGTAGAGTAGACCAGAGTGGAGTAGAGCTAGGTTAGGCTTGGCTAAGCTAAAGTATAATAGAGCAGGGTATAGTAGAGTAGAATAAAGTAGAGTAAAGTAGAGTAGAGCTGAGAAGAGATGTGCAGAGCAGAGTGGAGAAGAGCAAAAAAGTGTAGAGCAGAGCAGAGCTGAGTTAAGTTAAGTTAGGCTAAGCTAGGCTAGTGTAAAGTGGATTAGAGCTAGGTTAAGTTAGGCTAGGCTAGGTTAGGTTATAATAGATTAGAGTAGAGTTTAGTAGAGTAGAGTAGAGTATATTATAGTAGAGCTAGTTTAGGATTGGCTAGGCTAGGCTAGGTTAGGCTTGGCTACGCTAGGCTAGAGTAGAGGAGAGTTGAGTAGAGTGGAGTAGAGTAGACAAGAATAAAATAGAGTAGAGTAGAACTAGGTTAGGCTAGGCTAAGCTAAGCTAGGATAAGCTAGAGTAGAGTAGAGTAGAGTAAAGTAGAGCTAGGTTAGGACACGTTAGGCTAGGCTAAGCTAGAGTAAAGTAGAGTAGAGTAGATTATAGTAGAGTAGAGGAAAGTATAGTAGAGTAAAGTAAAATAGAGTTTAGTATAGCAGAGTAGAGTGGAGTAGAATAGAGGAGAGGAGAGTAGAGAAGAGCAGAGTATAACAATATAGAGCATAGTAGAGCTGCATTGAGCAGTACAGAGTAGAGTAGAGTAGTGTTGAGTAGAGGTAGGTTAGGATATGCTAGGCCAATCTAGGCTAGGCTAGGCAAGAGAAGAGTAGAATAGAGTAGAGTAGACTAGAGCTAAGTTAGGTAAGGCTAGGCTAAGGTAGGATAGGCTAGGATAACGTAAAGTAGAGTGGAGAATAGTAGGGTAGAGTAGTGTAGAGTAGAATAAAGTAGAGAAGAGCTAAGTTAGGCTAAGCTAGGTTAGGCTAGGCTAAGCTATAGTAGAATAGAGTAGAGTAGAGTAGAGTAGAGCAAGGTTAGGATAGGCTAGGATAGAGTATAGTAGAATAGTGTATAATAGAGTTCAGCAAAATAGAGAAGAGCATAACAAAGCATAGTAGAGAAGAGCAGAGTAGAGCAGAGTAGAGAAGAGTAAAGTAGAGTATAACAAAGCAAAACACAGTAAAGCTAGGTTAGGTTATGGTTGGCTAGGTTAGGCTTGGCTTGATTAGGCTAGGTTAGGCTTGTGTAGGGTAGAATAATGTGGTGTACAGTAGAGCTAGGTTATGTCAGACTATGCTAAGTTTTGTTTGAGTAGAGCACAGTAGAGTAGAGTAGAGTAGAGCAGAGTAGAGTAGAGTAAAGGAGAATAGAGCAGATCAGAGTAGAGTGGAGAAGAATACAGCTTAACAGAAATGAGTAGAGCCGTACAAAGTAGAGCAAAGCAGAGCAGAGCAAAGTTGAGCTTGGTTAAGCTAGGCAAGACTAGAGTATAATTGAGCAAGGTTACCTAGGCTAGGTTAGAGTAGAGTAGAGTAAAGTATAATATAATAGAGTAGAGTAGAGTAATGTGGAGTTAGGTTAGGCTAGGCTACACTATGACAAGATAGGGTTGGCTACGCGAAGCTTGGATAGAGTAGAGTAGATTAGAGTAACACAAAGAAGAGTAGAGCTCCATTAGGCTAAAGCTGGTCTTGGCTAGGCTAGGCTAGAATAAAGTAGAGTGGAGTATGGCAGAGCAAAGCAGAGTAGAGAAGAGCAGAGCTCACCAGAGGAAAGAAGAGCATAGTAGAGGAGAGTAGAGCTTAGTAGAGTAGAGCATAGAAAAGCATTATAGAGAAAAGTAAAGTATAGTATAATATAGTAGAGAAAAGTATAATATAATAACGTAAACTAGAGCTAAGTAGAGCAAAATAAAGTAAAGTAGAGCAAATTAGAGTAGAGCAGAGCAAAATAAATGAGAGCAGAGCTTTGTAAAGCAACTTTAGCAGAGCAGAGCAGAGCAGAGTAGGGAAACACAGAGTAGAGTAGAGTATAGCAGAGCTAAGTTAGGCTAGGGTAAGCTAGAGTAGAGTAGAGTAAGGTAGAATGGAGTAGAGGAGAGTAGAGTAGAATAGAGTAGAGCAGAGTAGATTAGACCAAAGTAGAGTTGAGCAGACTAGAGTAGAGTAGAATAGAATAGAGAAAAACAATAGTTGAGTAGAGAAGAGTAGATTAGAGCATAGTAGAGAAGAATAGAGTAGAGCTGAGCCATGTTAGGCTAGGCTAGGTTATGCTTAGGGTAGGTCAAGCTAAGCTAGGCTTGAGAAGAGTAGAGTAAAGTATAATAAGGTTATGCTAGGCTATGTTAGAGTAGAGTAGAGTAGAGTATAGTAGAGCAAGGTTAGGCTAGGCTTGGCTAAGGTAGGCTGGGCTAGGCTATGCTATGCAAGAGTAAAGTATGGTATAGTAGGGTAGAGTAGAATAGAGCTAGGTTAAACAAGGCTAGGCTCAACTATAGTGGAGCCAAGTAGAGTAGAGTAAAACATAGTAGGGCTAAGCAATGTATAGTAGAGCTGAGTAGAGTTAGGTTAGGCTAAGCTAGGCAAGGCTTGGTAAGGCTAGGATAGGCTAGGCTAAGCTAAGCTAGAGTAGAGTAGAGTTGAGTAGGGCTTGGTTAATCTAGGCTAAGCTAACCTAAATTAAAGTAGAGTACAGTAGAGTTGAGTAGAGTATAGAGTATAGTAGAGTAGGGTATTGTTGAGAATGGCTAGGCTAAGCTCGAATAGAGTAGGGGTAGAGTAGAGTAAGTAAAGTAGAGTATAGTAGAGCTTCGTTAAGTTAGGTTAGGTAAGGCTTGCCCAGGTTAGAGTTGAGTAGAGCAGAATAGAGAAGAGCAGTGCAAAGTAGAGCAATGTAGGGAAGAGTTGAGTAGAGTAGAGAAGGGCAGAGTAGAGCAGATTACAAAAGAGTAGAGTTTTGTAGAGCATAATAGAGTAGAGTATAGCTAGGTTAGGTTAGGCTAGGTTAAAGTAGGGTAAAGTAGAGTAGAGTAGAGAAGAGTAGAGTAGAGTAGAGTAGAGTAGAGTAGAGTAGATTATTGTATATTATATTAGAGTATAGTAGAGTAAAGCTAGGTTAGGCTAGGCTAATCTAGGTTAAGCTAAGCTAGAGAATAGTTGAGTAGAGTAGAGTGAAGTAGAGTAGAGCTAGGTTAGGTTAGGCTAGGCAAAGCTGGGCAAGGCTTTTCTAAAGAAGAGTAGAGTAGAGTAAAGCAAAGCAAAGTAAAGCAAAGCAAAGTAGAGTAAAGCAGAGCTAGGTTAGGCTAGGCTAGGTAAGGTTAGGCTAGGCTAGAGTTGAGTTGAGTAGAGTAGAGTAGAGCTTAGCTAGGTTAGGCTTCCTTAGGCTTGAGTAGAGTTTTGTAAATTAAAGTAGAGTAGAGTAGAGCATAGTGGAGCAAAGTAAAATATAGTAGAGAGCAACAAAGTAGAGAAGAGCAAAGTTAAGCAGAGCAAAGAAGAGTACAACATAGTAGAGTAGAGCATAGCAAAGCTAGGTTAGGCTAGTCTAGGCTAGAGCAGAGTAGGGTAGAGTATAGTTGAGTAGAGTAAAGCTTGGTTAGGCTAGGCTAGGTTAAACTAGGTTAAACTGGGTAGAGTACAATAGCATAGCATAGAGTAGAGAAGAGTAGAGTAGAGTAGAGCACAGTAGAGTTGGACAGAGTAGAGTAGAGTAAAGTAAAGCTAGGTTAAGCTAAGCTAGGCTAGGTTAGAGTAAAGTAGATTAGAGTATAGTAGAGTAGAGAAGAGTATAGTAGAGTAGAGCTAGATTAGGCTGGGCAAGGCTACGCTAGGCTTGTTTAGGCTAAACTAGAGTAGAGTATAGTAGAGTAGAGCTAGGTTAGGATAAGCTAGTCTCGGATAGGCTAACCGTGGCTTTGCCAAGCTTTGCTTTGCTAAAGTAGAGCTACCATAGTAGGGCAGAGTAGAGCAAAGTCGAGTAAAGCAAAGAAGAGAAAAACAGAGCTAGGTTAGGCTACACTAGGCTAGAATGGGTAAGGTAAGCTAGAGTCGAGCAGAGTAGGGTAGAGCTAGGTTAGGATAGGCTAGGCTGGGGTCAAGTAGTGTAGAGTAGAGTAGGGAATAATAGAGTACAGAAGAGTAGAGTAGAGTAGAGCTGAGCAAAGTGGAACAGAGTAGAGTGGAGCTAGTTAGAGTAGAAAAGAGTACATCAGAGCATATCAGAGCAAGGTTTGGTAAGGAGAGGCTAAAGCAAAGATGAGTAGAGTAGAGTAGAGCTTCGTTAGGCTAGGCAAGGTTCAACTAAGCTAAACTAGGCTAAAGTAAAGCATAGTAAAGCAAAGTAGAGTCGAGTAGAGCTGAGTAGAGAAGAGCAAAGTAGAGTAGAGTAGAGCAAAGTAGAGTATAGCAGAGTAGAGCAAAGCTAGGCTAGGCTAGAGTAGATAGGAGTATAGCTAAGTTATACTAGGCTGGGCTTGGCAAGATTTGAGTAGGGTAAAGTAGAGTAGAGTAGAGTAGAGTAGTGTAGAGTAGAGTAGAGTAGAGAAGAGTAGAGTAGAGTAGAGTAGAGCTAGATTAGGTTAGGTTTTCATTTGAAAGGCATGCCTAAGTTAGGCTAGGTTAAGCTAAGCTAGAGTAGAGTCAAGTAGAGTAGAGTAGAGCTTGGTCAGATGAGGCTATGCTAGGCTAAGCAAGAGTATAATAGTTTACAGTAAAGTAGAGTATAGTAGAGCAGTGTAGAGTATAGTAGAACTAAGCAGAGCAGTGTAGAGCAGAATAAGGTAGAGTGTAATAGAGTAATGTAGAGTAGAGTAGAGCTAAGTTAGGATAGGTTAGATAAGGATAGGCTAGGGTAGGCTAGGGTAGGCTAGAGAAGAGTATTGTAGAGTATAGTAAAGTAGAGTAGAGTAGAGTTAGGTTAGTTTAGGCTAGCTACAGTATAATAGAGTAGAGTAAAGTAGAGTAGAGTAGAAATGTGTAGAGTAGAATAGAGCAGAGCACAATAGAGTAGAGTAGAGCTAGGTTATTTATGCTAGGCTAAATAATACTATGCTAAATAATGCTAGGCTAAACTAGAGTAAATTATATTAGAATAGATTAGAGTAGAATAGAGTAGAGACGGTCAGGCTAGGTTTGGTTGGGCTTAGCCAAGTTAGAGTAGACTATGATAGAGTATAGTATAGAAGTGTAGATTAGAGTAGAGTAAAGTATAGTAGGGCTAGGTCAGGCAGAACTAGAGTAAGCTAAGCTATGCTAGGTTAAGCTAGAGTATCATAATTAAGAATGTACTAGAGTAGAGTAAAGTAGGGTAGAGTAGAGGTTGGTTAGGCTAAGCTAGACAAGTGTAGGTGCAACAAAGTTCAAGTAGAGTAGAGTAGAGAAGTGCAAAACAGAGTAGAGCAGAGATGAGAAGCACAAAATAGCGCACAGTAGAGTAGAGTAGAGTGGAGTAGCATAGAGTAGAGAAGAGCAGAGCTAGTTAGGCTATGGTAGGCTAGGATTGGCTAAGCTAGAGTAGAGTAGAGAAGAGTTTGGCAAGGTTAGGCTAGGCTAAGTTAGAGTGGTTAAGCTAGGCTAGCCTAGGCTTGGCTAGAATAAAGTAGAGTAGAGTAGAGCAGAGTACAATAGAGCAGTGTAGAGTAGAGTAGAGTAGAGAAAAGCAAAAAATAGCAGATTAGAGTATAACAGAGGAAAGCAAACCAGAGTAGATTAGAGTAGTGCTAGGTTAGGAAAGGCTAAGCTTGGGTAGGCTAGGCTATAGTGGAGTAGTAAAGAGCTAGGTTAGGCTAGGCGAGGTTAGAGAGGAGTAGAGTAGATTAATGTAGAGTGGAGTAGAGTAGCATAGAGTAGTGTAGAGTGGTGTAGTGTAAAGGTAGGTTAGGTTATGCTCGGCTGGGCAATGCTAGGCAAGAGTAGAGTAGAGTAGAGTAGAGCAGAGCAGACTAGAGCAGAGTAGAGTAGAGAAGAGAAAAGAAGAGCAGAGTAGACTAGAGCAGAGCAGAGTATAGTAGAGTAGAGCAGAGTAGAGTTAGGTTAGTCTAGGTTAGGGTAGACTAAGTAGGGTAAGAGTAGTGTAGAGTAGAGTAGAGTAGAAAAGAATAAGCTTGGTTAAGATAGGCTAGGCTAGGCTAAATAAGAGTACAATAGAGTAGGGTAGAGTAGAGTAAAGTAGAGTAGAGCTTAGTATAGTATAGTGGAGTAAAGCTGAGTAGAGCTAGGTTAGGCTAAGCTAGGTTAATTTAATTTAGGCTAGGCTAGAGTAGAGTAGGATAAGTATATAATAGTAGAGTAGAGTAGAATAAAACTAGGTTAGGCTAGGGTAGCTAGGCTAGGCTCGAGTAGAGTAGAGTAGAGTAGTGCATAACAGAGAAGAGAAGATCATAGCAGAGCAGAGCAAAGGAAAGTAGAGCATAGAAGAGTATAGCTAGGTTAAGCTCGACTAAGGTAGGCATTGCTCGGCTATAGTAGGGTAGAGAAGTGTTAGGTTAAGCTAGGTTTCAAATAGGCTTGGTTAGAGAAGAGTAGAGTAGAGTACAATAAAGTAGAGTGGAGTAGAGTAGAGTAGAGTGGAGTAGAGTAGAGTAGAATAGAGTATAGTAGAGTAGAGTAGAGCTAGATGAGAGGAGAGTAGAGTAGAGTAGAGCTAAGTTAGGGTAGGCTAGGCTAAGAAGGGCTAGGCTTTGCTAAAGTATGGTAGAGTAGAGCTGACAGAGTAGAAGAAAGTAGAGTAGAGTATAATAGAGTAGAGTAGAGCAATGCAAAGTAGAGCAGAGTAAGGCTAGTCAAGTTTTTGCTAAGCTAGGTTAAGCTATGCTTGAGTTGAGTAGAGTAGAGTAGAGCAAGGTTAGGATAGGCTAGGCTTGGCTAGAGTAGAGTAGAGTGGAGAAGTGTAGAACAGAGCAGAGCAAAGTAGAATGGAGTAGAGCAGAGCAGAGTAGAGCTAAGCAAAGAGCAGAGTAGAGTACAATACAGTATAGCAGAGTAGAGTAGAGACGAGCAGGTTAGGTTAGGCTAAGCAAGGCTAGAGTAGAGGATAATAGAGTAGAGTAGAGCAGAGTAAGGAAGAGTAAAGTATAGCTGAGTAGAGTAGTGTAGGGCTAGAGCTGAGCAAGGTTAGGGTTGGCTAAGCTAGGATAGTTTAGAGTAGAGTAGGCTAAGTAAGGCTAGGCTCGGATAGGCTAAGATAGAGTAGCATAGAGTAGAGTAGAGTTGAGTATAATAGAGTATAGTAGAGTAGATTAGAGCTAGGTTTGGCTAGGCTAGATTAGGTTAGGCTAGAGTAGAGTAAGTTGGGTAGAGTGGAGCAGATTATAACTTGGTTAGGCTAGGCTAAGCTAGGCTAGGTAGGGCTACGCTTTGCTAAAGTATAATAGAATTGAGCAAAGTAGAGTAGAGCAAAGCATAATAGAGTAGAGTGGAGTAATGTAGAGTAGAGTAAAGTAGAGCAGAAGCTAGGCAAGGCAAGTTTCGACTAAGCTAGGCTGGGCTAGGTTAAGCTAGGCTTGAGTTGAGTAGAGTAGAGCTAGGTTAGTATAGGCTAGGCTAGGCTAGAGTAGAGTAGGTTAGAGTGGAGTAGAGTAGAGTAAAGTAGAGAAGTGTAGAGTAGAACAGAGTAGAGTAAAATAGAGTAGAGTAGAGCAGAGTTGAGCTAAGCAAAGTGCAAAGTAGAGTACAGTATAGCATAATAGAGTAGAGCTAGGTTAGGCTAAGCAAGGTTAGAGAAGAGTAGTGCAGAGCAGAGAAAAGAAGAGTAAAGTAGAACTGAGCAGTGCAGTGCAGAGTAGAGCTGAGCTAGGTTAGGGTGTGCTAAGCTAGGCTAGGGTAGAGTAGAGTATGCTAAGTAAGGCTAGGCTTGGATAGGCAAAGATAGAGTTGAGTAGAGTAGAGTAGAGTATATTAGATTATATAGAGTAGAGTAGATCTAGGTTAGGCAAAAGCTAGAGTAGAGTGAGTTGGATAGAGTGGAGAAGAATAGAACTAGGTTAGGTTAGGCTAGGCTTGGCTAGGTAGGGCTAAGCTTTGTTAAAGTAGGATAGAGTAGAGTAGAGTAGAGTAGAGCAAAGCAGAGTAGAGTAGACTAGAGTAGAGCAAAGCAAAGTAGAGCAGAGCTAGGCTAGGCAAGTTTTGACTAGGGTAGGCTAGGTTAGGTTAAGGTAGCTTGAGTTGAGTAGAGTAGAGTAGAGATAGGTTTTGGATAGGCTAGGCTAGGCTTGAGTAGAGTAGAGTAGAGTAGAGTATAGTAGAGTAGAGTAGATTAGAGTTGAGTAGAGAAGATGAGAGAGAGGAGAGCAGAGCAAAGTGGAGCAGAGCAGAGCAAAACAATGCAGAGTAGAGTAGAGCATTAGAGCATAACAGAGCAATATAGAGCAGAGCAGTAGTAAAGCAAAGCAGAGCAACATAGAGCTAGTTATTATATGCTAGGCTAGGATAGACTAGAGAATAGTAAAGTAGAGTTGAGTATAGTAGACTAGAGCTAGGTCAGGCTAGGGTAGACTAGGGTTGGCTAAGCTAAGCTAAGCAAGTGTAGAGTAGAGTATAGTAGAGAAGACTAAAGTAGAGCAAGATGAGGTAAGGCTAGGCTTTATTAAACAAGAGTAGAGTTAAGTAGAGTAGAGTAGAAAAGAGTAGAGTAGTGTAGAAAGGAGCAGAGTGGAGTAGAGTAGAGGAGAGGAAAGGAGAGAAGAGCAGAAGAGAGGAGGGTAGAGGAGAGGTGAGGTGAGGAGAGGATAAGAGAGTTAAGGAGAATGGAGTAGAGGAGAGCCTAGTAGAGCATAATAGAGTAGAGCAGAGTTGAGAAGACAAGAATAAAGTAGAGCAGAGAAGAGCAAAGCAGAGTAGAGTAGAGAAGAGAAGAGCAAAGTAGAGTAGATCAAAGAAAAGTAAAATGACTAGAGCATTGGACAGAAAAGCATAACAGAGTAGAGCAGAGTATATCAGAGTTGAGAAAAGTAGAGAAAATTAGAGTAGAGCTAAGTAGAGCAAAGTAAAGAAAAATAGAGCTAGGTTTGACTAGGCTCGACTAAGTTAGGCTAGACTATGGTAGAGTAGAGTAGAGTGGAGTGGAGCAGAGCTAGGTTAGGCGAGGCTAGGTAGAGTAGAGAAGAGCAGACTAAAGGAGAGTAGAGCAGGGCAGAGTTAAGTAGAGCAAAGTAAAGCAAAGCAGAGAGAGAAGAGCAGACCAAAGTAGAACAAGCTAGAGTATTGCAAAGTTAAGCTAAGTAAGGTTAGTTTAGGCTAGGCTAGCTAGAATAGAGCATATTAGAATAGAGTAGATTAAAGTAGAGTAGAGTTAGGTTTAGTCAAGCTAGGCTAGCCAAAGTCAGAGTATAGTAGAGTAAAGAAGAATATATTAGAGTAGAGTATAGTAGAGGAAAGTAGAGTAATTTAGAGTAGAGCTAAGTTAGGCTAGGCTAAGCTAGGCTAAGGAAGATTTGGCTAGGCTAAGCTAGAGTAGGGTAGAGAAAAGTAAAGTAGAGCAGAGCTAGGTTTGGCTAGGCTAAGCTAGCTAAACTAAGTTAAAGTAGTCTTGAGTTAAGTAGAGTAGAGTAGTGTAGACTAGAATAGAGCAAAGAAGAAAGAGCATTGCAAAGTAGAGCAGAGTAATGTAGAGTAGAGCAAAGTAGAGCAAAAAAGAGTAACATAGAGCACAATAGAGAAGAGAAAATCATAGTAGAGCAGAGTAAAGTAAAGAAGAGTAGAGCAAAGTAGAGCAGAGCAAGGTTAGGCGAAGCTAGGCTGGGCTAGGCTTTGTTAGGCTAGACAAGAGCAGAGCATAGTAGAGTATAGTTGAGTAGAGTAGAGTAGAGTAGAGTAGAGCTAGGTTAGGGTAGAGTAGAGTTGAGAAGTGTAGAGTACAGTAGAGTAGAGTAGAGTAAAGTAGAGTAGAGCTAGGTTCGACTGGCCTAAGCTAGGCTAAGCGAGGCTATGCAAGGCTAGGGTAGACTAGTCTAGGTTAGAGTAGAGAAGAGTATAGCAGAGTAGAGTAGACTAGAGTAGTGTAGAGTGTAGTAGAGGAGAGTTGAGTCGAGTTGAGCTAAGTTAGGTTTGGTTATATTATTCTAGGCTAGAGTAGATTAGGGTAGAGTAGAGTAGAGTAAAGCTAGGTTATGCTAACTTAGGTTAGGCTAGGCTAAACTAGAGTACAATAGAGCAGAGCAGAGTAGAGTAGAGTAGAGTAGAGCAAGACAGAAAAGAGCAGAGTATAACAAAGCAAAATAGAGCAAAGTAGAGCTAGGTTAGGCTAGGCTAGGTTAAACAAGGCCAGGGTAGGCTAGAGGAGAGTATAAAAGAGTGGAGCTAGAATAGGCTAGGCTAGGGTAGACTAGAGTAGAGTATAATATAATAGAGTGGAGTAGGGAAGAGTAGAGTAGAGTAGAGTTAAGTTAGTCGAGGCTAGGTCAGGCTAAGGTAGGCTAGGCTAAGCTATGCTAGAGTAGAGTTGAGTAGAGTAGCATAGAGAAGAGTAGAGTAGAGCAGAGCTCTATATGACTAGGCTAGGATAGAGTAGAATAGAGTATTACAGAGTATAGTAGAGTAGAAAAGTGAAAAGAAGAGTAGAGTAGCAAAGAAAAGAGTAGGGTAGAGTAGAGCAGAGCAGAGTAGAGTAGAGCTAGGTTAGGCTTGGTTAGAGTAGAGCAAAGTAGAGTAGAGTAGAGTGGAGTAGAGCAGAGTAGAGCAGAATATAGTAGGATAGAGTAGAGTAAAGCACAGCTAGGTTAGTGTAGGCTAGGCTAGGCTTAAGTGGAGTAGAGTAAAGAAGAGTGGAGTAGGGTAGTGCTAGGTTTGGTTAGACTTGGCTTGGTTAGGCTATGCTAGGTTAGGCTAGGCTAGATAGGGCTATGCTTTCCTAAAGTAGAGTACAGTAGAACAGAGTAGAACAAAGTAAAGAATAGTTGGGTAGAGTAGAGTAGAGTATAGTAGAGTAGAGATGAGTTAGGTTAGCCTAAGCTAGGTTAGGTTAGGCTAGGCTAGAGCTAAGTAGGGTATAGTAGGGTAGAATAGACAAGAATAGATTTTGGTTAGGCTAGGCTAGGTGAGGGTAGGTTAGGCTAAAGTGGAGTAGAGTAGAGTGAAGTAAAGTAGAGAAGAGTAAAGTAGAGTAGAGTTGAGTAGAGTAGAGTAGAGTAGAGTTAAGCATAGTAAAATAGAGTAAAGCAGATTAGAGATGAGTATAGGAAAGTAGAGTAGAGTAGAGTAGAGTAGAGTAGTGTAGAGTAGAGTAAAGCTAAGATAGGCTAAGCTAGGCAAGCCTAGGTAATGTTAGAGTAGAGTAGAGTAGAGCAAAGAAAAGTAGAGCAATTCAAAGAAGAGCAGAGTATTGTAAAGTAAAGCTAGATTAGGCTAAGCTAAGCTATGCAGGCTAGGCTAGGCTAGAGTAGAGTAGAGTATAGTAGAGTAGACTAGAGTAAAGTAGAGTAGAGTATAGTAGAGATAGGTTAGGCTAGGTTAGATTAGGCAAGGTTAAAGTATAGTAGAGTAGGGTAGAGTAGAGTTGAGCTAGGTTAGGTTGAGCTAAGCTAGGCTAAGTTACGCTAGGCTAGGGTAAGTTAGGGTAGGCTAGGCTGGGCTAGAGTAGACTAAAGTAGAGTAGAGTAGAGCTAGAGTAGAATAGACTAAAGTATAGTAGAGTAGAGCAAAATAGAGTAGAGCAGAATAGAGAAAAGAAGAGTAGAGTAGAGTAATGCAGAGCAGAGTAGAGTAATGTAGAGCAGAGTAGAGTAGCGCAAAGCAGAGTAGAGCTAGGTTAGGCTAGGTGAGGCTCGAGTAGAGTAGAGTGGAGTAGAGTTGAGCATAGTAGAGTAAAGTAGAGTAGAGCTAGGTTAGGTGAGGCTATACTAGCTTAAAGTAGAGTAGAGTAGAATAGAGTAGAGTAGAGTAGAGCAAGGTTAGGCTAGGTTAAGTAATGTTAGGATAGGTTATGCTCAGCTAGGCTAGGCTAGAGTAGAGTTGAGTAGATTAGAGTTAAGTAGAGTATAGAAGAGTAGAGGACAGGAGAATTGAGCAGAGTAGTATAGAGCAATGAAGAGTGGAGTAGAGTAGACTAGAGTAGAGTAATGAAAAGCATTGAAGAGTATAGCAGAGTAGAGCTTGGTTAGGCTAGGTAAGGCTAGACAAGGCTAGAGTAGAGTAGAGTAGGGTAAGGTAGAGCTAAGTTAGGCTAGGCTAGACTGGGTTAAAGTAAGGTATAGTAGAGTAGAGTAGAACTAGGTTAGGCTAGGCTAGGTTAGGCCAGGCTAGGCATGGGTAAACTAGAGTAGACTAGGCTAGGTTAGAGTAGAGTAGAGCAAGGTTAGGCTAGGTTAAGCTAAAGTATAGTAGAGTAGAGTGGAGTAGAGTAGAGCGTAGTAGAGAATAACTGAGAAGATAGAACAGAGCAAAGTAGAGTAGAGTAGAGTAGAGTAGAGCAGAGTAGAGTAGTGCAAAGAAGAGTAGAGTAGAGCTATGTTAGGTTAGGCTAGGATAAGTTAGTTTAGAGTAGAGTAGAGTTGAGTAGAATAGAGCTAGTTTAGGCTAGACTAGGCAAGGCATGGTTAAGCTAAGCTAGGCTAAAGAAGAGTAGAGTATAGTAGGGCAAGGCTAGGCAAGGCTATGTTAGAGTACAATAGGAAAGATTAGAGTTGAGCAGAGCAAAGGAGAGTAGAGGAGAGCAAATCAGAGAATTGTAGAGCAGTATAGAGTGGAGCAGAGTAGGACAAATTAGAGTAGTGTAGAGCTGAATAGAGTAGAGTAGAGTAGAGGAGAGGGGAGCAAAGCAGAGTAGAGATGAGAATAGCATAGTAGAATAGAGTAGAGCAGACAAGAGTAGAGTAGAGAATAATAGAGTAAGCCGAGGTTAGGCTAGCCAAGGCTAGGTTCGACTTTGTTGGAGTAGAGTAGAGTAGAGAAGTGTAGAATAGAGTAGAGCTAGGTTAGGCTAGGCTAAGTTAGTGTAGAGTAGAGTAGAGTTGAGTAAAGTAGAGTAGAGCAGATCAGAGTAGAGTAGAGTAGAGCAAAGTAGAGTAGAGTAAAGCAAAGTTAGGGTAGGCTAGGCTCGGCTAGGCATGGGTAGGCTAGGCTAGAGTAGAGTAGAGTAGTGCAAAGTAGAGTAAAGTCAAGTTAGGCTGAGCTAGGCTACAATACAGTAGAGTAGATTAGAGTAGAATAGAATAAAGCAGAGTTGAGTAGAGTAGAGCAAACTAGAGTAGATTTGTGTAGAGATGAGTTGTGCAAAGCAGACTAAAGTAGAACAGTGCAGAGTAGAGTAAAGTAGAGAAGAGCAAAGTAGAGCATAGTAGAGACGAGCAAAGCAGAGCAGTGTAGAGATAGGTTTGGCTAGCTTAGGCAAGGCTTGGCTAGAGTAGAATAGAGTAGTGCTAGGTTAGGATAACATAGGCTAGGTTAGGTTAAAGTCGAATAGAGTTTATTAGAGTGGATTATAGTAGAGTAGATTATAGTAGAGTAGAGTGGAGTAGACCTAGGATTGGCTAGGCTAAGGGAGGTTAGGTTAGGCTAGGCTAGCTCGAGTAGAGTTGAGTAGAGTAGAGTAGAGTAGAGTAGAGTAAAGTGGAGTAGAGTATCAGCTAGGTTAAGCTAAGCTATTCTTTGCAAGGCTAAGCTAGAGTTGAATATAGTAAATAAAGTAGAGTAGAGTAAAGAAGAGAAGAGTAGAGTAGAGTAGAGTAAGTGAGGAGAGTAGAGTAGAGCAAAGAAGAGCATAGTAAAATAGAGAAGAGTGGAGAAGAGAAAGTAGTACAAGATAAAACAGTGTAGACTAGAGTAGAGTAGGTTATAGTATTAGAGAGCTAGGTTAGGCTAGGCTCGGCATGGCAAGGCTAGACTTGGCCGGAGTAGACTAGAGCAGAGTAGAGTAGAGTAGAGTCGAGCTAGGTTCGGCTAGGCTTCCTTAGAGTAGAGTAGAGTAGAGTAAAGTAGAGTTGAGTTTAGTATAGTAGAGCTAGTTAGACAAGGCTAGGTTAGGCTAGGAATGGGGTAAGTTAGGCTAAAGTAGAGTAGAGTAGAGCATAGTAAAACAGCGTAGAGTAGAGCAGAGCAGAGCAAAGAAGTGTAGAGTAAAGTAGAGAAGGGAATAGTGGTATAAAGCAGAATAGAGTAGAGTAGAGTAGAGTAGTGTGATGCTGTGTTGAGCAAAGTAGAGTAAAGTAAAGATGAGTAGAGCAGAATTAGGTTAGGCTAGTCTAGGTTAGGGTAGAAGTAGAGTAAAGCTAGTTAGGATCACTTAGGCTAGGCTTGGTAAGATTAGAGTAGAGTTGAGTAGAGTAGAGTAAAGTATAGAAAAATAGAGTAGAGTAGAGTAGAGCTAGGTTTGGTTATGCTAAGTGAGCCTAGGCTAGGCTAAGCTAGCTAGAGTAGATTAGAGTAGAGTAGAGTAGAGTAGTGGAGTAGAGTGAAGCTAGTTAGGCTAGGTAAGGTTAGGATAGGCTAGAGTATAATAGAGAAGAGTGTAGTAGAGCAGAGTAGTGCTGAGCAGAGTAGAGTAGAGTAGAGTATAACAATGTAAAGCAAAGCAGAGCAGAGCAGAGTAAAGAAGAGCAAAGCAAAGTAGAGCTAAGTTTTGGTTAGGCTTGTGTAGTTAAGCTAAGTTAGAGTAGAGCAGTGTAGAGTAGGGTTAGGTTAGGTTAGATTAGAGTAAAGTAGAGTAGAATGATATAGACTAGAGTAGAGTAGAGTTGTGCTAGTTTAGAATAGGCTAGGCTAAGGTAGGCTTGGCTAGGCTAGGATAGAGTATAGTAAAGTAGAGTTGAGTAGTGTAGAGTAGAGTGGAGCAGAGTAGTGTAGAGCTTGATTAGGCTTTGTTAGGCTAGAGTATAGGGTAGAGTAGCATAGAATGGAGTAGAGTAAGCAGAGTAGAGCAGAATATAGTAGAGCTGATTAGAGTAGAGAAGTGTAGAGCTGAGCTGAGTAGAGCAGAGCAAAGTAGAGTAGACCAGAAATGAGAAAGTAGAGTAGATTAGAGCTAGGTCAGTCTAAGATATGCCAGACTAGGTTAGAGTAGAGTAGAGTAGAGTAGTAGAGTGTAGCAAGGTATGGCCATTATATAGTAGACTAGAGAAGAGAGATTAGAGTAGAGTAGAACAAGGTTAGGATAGGCTAAGCTAGCTTAGGCTACAATAGAGTAGAGTATAATATAATAAAATGGAGTAAAGTGGAGTTGAGTAAAGTAGAGTAGACTATAGTAAAGTAAAGCATAGAAAAGTAGAACAGAGCAGAGCAAAGCAAAGTAGAGTAGAGCATAGTAGAGAAGAGAAAAGCAGAGTAGAGCAGAGTAGAGTAATGTAGAGTAGAGGAAAGTAGTGTTGGAGAAAGTAGAGTAGAGCAAAGTGGAGTACAACAGAGCACAACTAGGTTAGGCTAGGTTTGGCTTGGTTTGAGGAGAGTAGAGTAGAGCTAAATTAAGCTATGCTAGGTTAAGTGAGGTTCGAGTAGAGTCGAGTAGAGTAAAGTAGAGTAGAGTAGAGTAAAGTAGAGTAGAGTAAGGTAGAGTAGAGTAGAGTAGAGTAGAGTAGAGTAGAATAGAGTAGACTAGGGTAGAGTAGTGCTAACTTAGGCTAGGCTATGATAGGGAAGGCTAGGTCAGACTATGCTAGAGTACAATAGAGAAGAGTAGAGTAAAGCTAGGTTATGCTAGGCTAGGCTATGTTAAACTAGGCTAAAGTAGAGCAGAGGAGAGTAGAGCAAAGTAAAGTAGTGTAGAGTGGAGCAGACAAGATTAGAGTAGAGTAGAGTAGAGCAGAGCAAAGTAGAGTATGATAGACCAGGACAATGTTGAGTAAAATTGAGTATAGCAAAGCTAAGTTAGTCTAAGCTAGGAAAGGTTTGGCTAGCCTAGAGTAGAGTGGAGTTGAGTTAGGTCAGGCTTAGTTAGAGTGTAGTAGAGTAGAGTAGAGCTTGGTTAGGCTAAGCAAGGCTTGCTTAGGATAGGCTAGGCTAGGCTAGAGTAGAGTTGAGTATAGTGGAGTAGAGTACATTAGAGTAGATTAGAGTAAGGTTAGGCTGGGCTATGTTAGAGTACAATAGTGTAGAGTAGAGTAGAGTAGAGCAAAGCAGAGTAGAATAGAGCAGAGTAGAGATGAGTAGAGTAGAGCTAAGTAGAGCAGGGTAAAGTAGGGTGGAGCAGAGCAGAGTGGAGCTAGGTTAGGTTAGGCTAAGCACTACTAGGCATGGAAAGGCTAGGCTAGGTTAGAGTAAAGTAGAGTAGAATAGAGTAGATGTAAGTATAGTAGATTAGAGTAGAGTAGAGTAGTGCTAGGTTTTGCTAGGCTAGGTTAGGATAGGCTAGGCTAAGCTATGTTAGAGTAAAACAGAGTAGAGTAGGGTTGAGTACATCACCGTTAGGCTAGTCTAAGCTAGAGTAGATAAGAGTGAAGTAGAGCAGACCAATGCATAATAGAGTAGAGCAGAGCAAAGTAGAGAAAAGTATAGAAGAGCAAAGCAAAGTTGTGTAGAGCCTAATAGAAAAGAGTATAGTAGAGTATGGTAGAGTAAGATAGAGTAGGGTTGAGCTAAGTTAGGCTAAACAAGGCAAGGCTAGATTGGGTTAGAGTTGAGTAGTGTTGAGTATAGTAAAGTACAGAGAGTAGAATAGAACTGAGTAGGGTAGAGTAAAATATAGGAGAGTAGAGTGGAGTAGAGTGTAGGAAGTTCAGGCAAGGCTAGGCGAGGCGAGGCTAGGATAGGTTAAGTTAAACTAGCTAGAGTA
Source organism: Vanilla planifolia (assembly GCA_023846275.1). Lineage (NCBI taxonomy): Eukaryota > Viridiplantae > Streptophyta > Magnoliopsida > Asparagales > Orchidaceae > Vanilla > Vanilla planifolia. The sequence goes on from JAIUJO010002340.1 coordinate 237,154, forward strand.
GAATAGAGTGACAAGGGTAATGTTTAGAAGAGTATAATAGAGTAGAGCTAGGATAGGTTAGGTTAGGTTATAATAAAGTAGAGTAGAGTAGAGCAAACTAGAGTAGAGCAGACTAGAGCAAAGTAGAGCAGAGTAGAGTAGAGTAGAGCAAAGTAGAGTACGGTAGAGCAATGTAGAGTACAGTAGAGCGAATCAAAACCAAGCAAGGTTAGCCTAAGGTAGGCTAGTTTAGGATAGCTAGAGTAGAATAGAGTAGAGCAAGGTTAGGCTAGGCCAGGTTAGGCTATGTTAGACTAGAGTAAAGTAGAGTAGAGTAGAGTAAAGTATAGTTGAGAAGAGTAGTGTAGAGGTAGGTAAGATAGGGCTAGGCCAAGTTAGGCTAGGCTAGAATAGAGTAGAGTATAGTAAAGTAGAAGAGAGTAGAGTAGAGTAGAGTAAGGTAGAGTAGGGTAGAGTAGAGTAGAGTAGAGTAGAGTAGACTAGAGTAGAGCTAGGTTAAGCTAGGCTAAGATAAGATAGGCTAGCTAAACTAGGCTAGAGTATAATAAGGAAGAGTAGAGTAGAGCTAGGTTATGCTATACTAGGTTAGAGTGGAGTATAGTAGAGTAAAGTAAAGCAGAGCAAAGTAGAGCAGAGGAGAGTAGAGCGAAGCAGAGTAGAATAGAGCAGGCAAGATTAGAGCAGACTATAATAGAGTAGAGTAGAGCAGAGCAAAGTAGAGTAGGGTAGACCAGGAAAATGTACTGTAGAGCAAAGCCGAGCAAAGCTAGGTTACTTTAAGCTAGGCAAGGTTAGGCTAGTCTAGAGTAGAGTAGAGCTAGGTTAGGTTATTCTGGGCTAGGCTAGGAAGGCTAGGTTAGGATAGGCTAGGCTAGCCTAGAGTATGGTAGAGTAGAGTGGAGCAGAGTAGAGTAAAGTAGAGTAGAGTAGAGCAAGGTTAGGCTGGGCTAGGTTAGAGTACAATAGCATAGAGTAGAGTAGAATAGAGTATAGTAGAGCAAAATAGAGTTGGTTAGAGCAGAGTTGAATAGAGCAGAGTAGAGTAAAGTAGATAGAGCAGAGTTGAGTGGAGCTTGGTTATGTTATGCAAGGATAGGTTAGGCTAAGAAATACTAGGCAAGGAAAGGCTTGGCTAGGTTAGAGTAGAGTAGAGAAGAGTAAAGTGAAGTAAAATAGATTATAATAGAGCATAGTAATGCTATGTTTTCCTATGCTAGGTTACAGAAGGATAGGCTAAGCTATGCTAGAGTAAAATAGAGTAGAGTAGAGTAGATCTTGGTTAGGCAAGTCTAAGCTATAGTAGAGAATAGTAAAGTAAAGCAGACCAGAGCATAGTAGAGTAGAGCAAAGCAAAGTAGAGAAGATCAGAGTAGAGTAATGTAGAGTAGAGTAGAGCCTAAAAGAATAGAGTCGAGTAGAGTATGATAGAGCAAGACAGAGTAGAGTTGAACTAGATTAGGCTAATGTAGGCTATGATAAGCTAGGCTAGGCTAGGTTAGAGTAGAGTAGTGTAGAGTAGAGTAGAGTATAGTAGAGTAGAGTAGAGTAGAGTAGAACTATGTAAAGTATAAAAGAGTAAAATGGAGTAGAGTAGAGCAAGGTCATGCTAGGCTAGGTGAGGCGAGGCTAGGATAGGTTAGTTTGGCAAGGCAAGAGTAGAGTAGAGTAGAGTATGGTAAAGTTGAGTAGAGTATAGTAGAGTAGAACTATGATAGGTAAGGCCATGCTAGGCTAGGCTATTATAAAGTATAGTAGAGAAGAGTAGAGTAGACTAGAGTAGAGCAAAGAAGAGAAGAGCAGAGTAGAGCAGAGCAGAGTAGAGCATAACAGAGAAAAATAGAGTAGGGTATAGTGGGGTAGAGCAGAGTATAGCAGATTAGAATAGAGCTAAGTCAGGCTAAGGTAGGCTAGTTTATGCTAGACCAGGTTAAGCAATGTCAAAGTAGAGTACAGTAGAGCAGAGTAAAGTATAGTAGAGTAGAGAACTATAGAGGTAGGTTAGGCTAGGCTGGAATAGAGTAGAGTAGAGTAGAATGAAGTAGAGTTAAGTAGAGTAGAGCTAGGTTAGGCTTGGCTAGAGCATAATAAAGAAGAGTAGAGCAAAGTAGAGCAAAAAAGAGTAGTAGAGCAGAGTATAGTAGAATTGAGCAGAGCAAAGTAGAGCAAAACGGAGTAGAGCATTATAGAGCAGAGCAGCGAATAGCTAGGTTAGGCTAGGCAAGGCTAGAGTAGAGCATATTTAGGTTAAGCTAGGCTAGGATAGGTTAGAGTAGAGTAGAGTAGGGTAGAGTAGAGTAGAGTAGAGTGGAGTGGAGTAGAGTAGAGTTAGGTTAGGCTAGGCTAGGCAAGGTTTGGCTAGGCTTCACTAGGTTAGTGTTGAGTAGAGTAGAGTAAAGTAGAGTAAAGCAAGGTTTTTACAGGCTAGGCTAGTGTAGAGTTGAGTAGAGTAGGGTAGAGCAAAGCTATGTAAAGCTAGGTTATGATAGAGTAGAAAAGAGTAGACTATAGTAGAATAGAGTAGAGTAGAGAAGATAATAATATAGTAGAGTAGAGTGAAGTACAATACAATAGAGTAGAGCTAAGTTAGGCTAGGCTAGGCTAGGGTAGGTTAGGATAGAGTAGAGTAGGGTAGAGTATAGTATAGTATAGTAGAGTAGCGTCGAGTAGAGCTAAGTTAGGCTAAGCTAAGATAGGGTTAGGCTAGGCTAGGCTAAACTAGAGTAGAGTAGAGCAAAGTAGAGTAGAGCTAGGTTAGGCTAAGGTAAGCTAGACTAAAATGGAGTAGAGTCGAGTAGAGTAGAGCAAAGTAGAAGAGAGTAGAGCAGAGCTAGGTTGGGTTATGCTAGGCCTGACTAAACGAGGCGAGGACAGAGTAAACTATAAAGTAGCATAGAGTAGAGTATAGTAGAGTTAGGTTAGGCTAAGCTTGGTTAGGATATGTTAGGGTATAGTGGAGTAGAGTAGAGAACAGTAGATTTGAATAGAGTCGAGCAGTGTAAAGTAAAGTAGAGCTAGGTTAAGCTAGGCTAGGATAGGCTAGGCTAGAGTATAGCAAAGTATAGTAGAGTAGAGAAGACCTAGGTTAGGCTCGACCAAGCTAAAGGAAGGTATAGTAGAGTAGAGTAGAGCAAGGTTAGGCTAGGTTAGGATAGGTTAGGTTAGAGTAGAGTAGAGTGGAGTAGAGCAGAGTAAAACAGGGTTAAGCTAAGCTAGGTTAGACAAGGTTAGAGTAGAGAAGAGTGGAGTATAGTTGAGTTGAGTTGAGTAGAGTAGAGTAGAGTAGAGTAGAGTAGAGTAGAGTAGATAGAGAAAAGAAGAGAAGAGTATCGTAGACTAGAGCAGAGTAGAGTGGCGTAGCATAGAGCTAGGTTAGGCTAGGGTAGGCTAAGCTATAGTAGTGTAGGGTAGAGTAGGGTAATGCAAAGTAGAGTGGAGTATAATGGAGTGTAGTAGAGTAGAGTAGAGCAAAGTTAGACAAGGCTAGGCTATGTTAGGGAAAGCTATGCTATAGTAGAGTAGAGTAGAGTAGAGAAGAGTTTAGTTTAGTGGAGTAGAGTAGAGTAGAGTTAGGTTAGGCTAACTGAGCTCTACTCTACTCTGCTCTACTATACTCTAGTCTGCTATACTTTACTCTAGTCTGCTCTACTTTGCTTTGCTCTGCTCTACTTTACTCGGGTCTACTCTGCTTTACTCTGCTCATTTGCTCTACTCTACTTCTCTCTACTCTACTCGGCTCTACTCCAGCCTCGCCTACTTAGCCTTGCATAGCCAAGGCTAACCTAGCTCTGCTCTACTCTACTCTAATCTACAATGCTCCACACGACTCTACTCTAACCTAGCTTAGCTTAAGCCAGCATAGCCTAGCCCTACTTTACTCTACTCTACTCTAATCTACTCTAGCATAGCCAACCTTAGCTTAGCCAAACTTTGCCTAGCCTAGCCTAACCTATCTTTGCTCCACTTTACTCTCTTTTTCTTTATCCTACTCTTCTCTACTTTACTATTCTATGCTCTACTCTACTCAATTCTTCTCTACTCTACTCTGCTCTACTCCACTCTACTCTGCTTTATTATACTTTAGCTTAGCCTAGCCAAACCTAGCTCTACTCCATTCTAATCTACTCTACTCTAACCTAACCTACCCTACCCTATTCTATCATAGGCTAGTTTAGTCTAACCTAGCTATATTCAATTTTGTTCTACTCCACTCTAGTCAACTCTATTCCACTATACTCTACTCTAATCTACTATACTCTACTCCACCTTAACCTAGCCTAGGCAAACCTAATTTTGCCTAACCTGGCCCTGCTCTACCATAGTCTACGAACCTCTACACAAATGTAGCCTAGCCTAGCCGAGCTAAGTCTAACCTTGGTCTGCTCCACTCTGCTCTACTTTGCTACACTTTGCCTTTCTCCACTCTATTCTACTATGCTCTGCTCTGTTCTACTCTACTCTGCTAGACTCTGCTCTACTCTACTCTACTCTACTTTAGTCGACACTAACCTAGCCTAGTCTTACCTAGCCTGTAGCATAACCTAGGTCTATTCTACTCTACTATATTATACTCTATTATACTATACTCTGCTCTACTTTAAGCTAGCCCAACCTTGTCTAGCCTTTCTAGCTTAGCCTAACCTAGCAATACTCTACTCTAGTTTGCTCCAGTCTACTCTGCTCTACTCTACTCTACTCTAGTCTACTCATGTCTACTCAACTATACTCTTCTCTGCTTTACTCAGCTTTACTCTACTCAGCTCTACTCTACTCTATTCTGCTTTACTCTAACCTAGCCTAGCCTAACCAAGCACTACTCTACTCTATTCTAACCTAGCCCACCTTAGCCTAGCCTTGGTTAGTCTAACCTAGCTCTACTCTACTCTACTCTACTCCACTCTACTCTACTCTACTTTACTATACTCTACTCTAAGCTAGCCTTGCCTAGCCTAGCCTAACATTGCTATACCCTACTCTACTCTACTTTAGGCTGGCCTAGCCTAGCCTATCTTAGCCTAACCTAGCTTTTCTTTACTTTGCTCTACTCTAGTCTGCTCTACTCTACTCTACTCTACTTTTCTCTTTTCTACTCTATTCTACTCTGCTCTATTTTGCTATGCTCTGCTTTGCTCTGCTCTTCTCTATTTAGCTCTATTATGTTCTCCTCTGGTCTCCTCTACTCTGCTCTATTTTATGCTATCATAGCCTAGCCTAACTTGGCTCTACTCTACTCCATTCTACTCTACTATACTCTACTCTACTCTACTCAACTCCACTCTACTCTACTCTACTCTACTCTACTCTACTCTACTGTACTCAACTCTACTCTACTCTTGCCTAGCCTAACCTAACTTAGCCTAACAAAGTTTAGCCTAAAGTAGCTCTACTTTATTCTACTCTGTGCCACTCTACTCTACTCTACTCTAACCTAACATAGCCTAGCCAAATGTAACCTAGCTATGCTCTACTCAACTCTAGCCTAGCCTAGCCTAGCTTAATCTAGCCTAGGCTAGCTCTGCTCTACTCTACTCCACTCTTTTCAACTCATCTCTGATCTACAATTCTCATCTCTTCTCTACTCTTCTCTACTTTACTATGCTCTGCTCTAGTCTACTCTACTCTGTTCTCTGCTCTACATTACTGTGCTCTGCTCTGCTCTACTCTATATTACTCTACTCCATTATACTTTAGCCTAGCCTAGCCTAACCTAGCTCAACTTTACTCTAGCCTAGCCTATCTTAGCCTAGCCAAACCTAGCTGAAATCTCATCTACTCTAAGCTAGCCTTACCTAACCTAACCTAGCTCTTTCTTACTTTACTCTACTCTACTCTACTCTACGCTATTCTATACTACTCTACTCTTCTTTAAGCTACACTAGCTTAGCTTAGTATAGCCTATAGTTTTGTTCTGCTATACTCTACTCTGTTATGCTTTTCTCTACTTTGCTTTATTCTAGTCTTTGTTGCTCTACTATGCTCACTAATTCTCTCTTTTACTCTACTCTACTCTGCTCTACCCTACTCTTCTTTGCTTTGCTCTACTCTATTCTTTGGGGTTCTCCTCCACTCTACTCTACTCAACTCTATTCTACTCTACTATACTCTACCCTACTTTACTCTATCCTACTCTACACTACTCTGTTATACTCAAACCTAGCCAAGCCTAGCTTAACCTAACCTAGTTTCACTCCACTCTACTCTACTCTACACTACTCTACTCTACTACAGCCTAGCTTAGCCTAGCCTAACCTAACTCTACTCTACACTACTCTACTTTATATTTCTCTACTCTACTCTGCTCTACTTTTCTATTTTCAACCCTGTTCTGCTCTACTGTACACTACTTTGCTCTACTCTGCACTACTTTGCTTTACTCGGCTCTACTTTGGACTTCTCTGCTTTGCTCTGCTTTGATCTACTCAACACTTCTTTGCTCTACTCTGTTTTTCCTTGCTCTACTCTCCCCTATTATATTATACTCTACTCTACTCTCCTCTATTCCACTCAACTCTTCTCTACTATACTCTACTCCATTCTACTCGAGCATAGCCTACGTAGCCTAAACTAACCTAACATATCCTAGCTCTACCCTATTTTACTCTACTATGCTCTACTACTCTACTTTAGCCTGGCCTAGCTTAGCCTAGCTTAATTAAACCTAGCTCAACTCTAGTCTAATTTACTTTACTTTAGCCTTACCTAGCCTAGTCTAGCAGAACTATGCTCTACTCTACCCTACTGTAGCCTAGCTTAGCCTATGCTAACCTTGCTCAACTCTACTCTACTCTGCTCTAAACTACTCTTCTTTGCTTTGCTCTGCTCTACTCTACTCTACTCTACTCTATTCTCCTCTACTCTACTCTAGCCTAGTTTAGCTTAGCCTCACCTAGCCTAGCCTAACAAAGTTCTACTCTAATCTATTCTACTCTACCCTACTCTACTCTAGCTTAGCCTAACCAAACCTAGCTCTACTTAGCTCTGCTTTACTCTGCTCTACTCCACTCTGCTCTACTGTACTGTGCTCTACTCTACTTTGTCCTACTCAACTCTACTCTACTATGCACTACACAATGTTACTGTCCTTTACTCTACCCTACTATACTTTACTCTAGCCTAGCCTAACCTAACCAAGCTCTGCTCTACTCTACTCTACTCTAGCCTACTCTACTCAACTCTTCCCTGACCTAACCTAACCTAACCTAACCTAACCTAGCCTAGCCTAGCCTAACAAAACCAAGCTTTACTCTAATCTATTCTATTTTACACTACTTTGATTTGTTGTACTCTACTTTACTCTGCTTTGCTTTGATCTACTCAACTTGGCTCTATTCTAATCTACTTTTACCAAGCAAAGCCTAGTCTAGCCTAACATAGCTCTACTCTGTTCTACTCTTCTCTTCTCTTCTTTACTCCACTCTGCCCTGCTCTATCATTTTTTGCTCTGTTCTCTTCTTTACTCTACTCTACTACACTCTACTCAAGCCTCGCTTTAGCTAACGTTACCTAGCCTAGCTCTACTCTACTCTACACTACTCTACCCTACCCTTCTTTACTCTATACTCTAATCTACTCTAGCCTAGCTTAGGTTAACCTTGCCTAGCCTAGCCTAGCCATACCTAACCTCGCCCTACTCTAATCTACTCTACTATGCTCTATTATACTCTATTGTACTTTATTGTACACTACTCTTCTCTACTCTACTCCAACCTAGCCTAGCTTAACCAAGCTCTACTCTGCTCTACTCTATTATACTCGACACCACTCTTACCTAGCCTAGCCTAGCCATGCCAAACCTAGCTCCACTCGACTCTGCTCTTCTCTACTCTACTCTGCTCTACCCAACTCTACTCTACTCCACTCTACTCTACTCTAGCTTAGCCTATCCTATCTTATCTTTGTTTAACTTAGCTTTATCTAGCCTTGCTTAGCCTAACTTTACTCTACTCAACTCTACTATAATCTTCTTTGCTTTACTATACTCTACTTTTCTCTAACGTTGCCTTGCCAAGTAAAACTCCACTCTACTCCACTACTCTCTACTAAAAAATATTCTTCCTTATACAATTATAACCTAACCTTTACTCAACTCTACTCTATTCTACTCTACCCTACTCTATGCTATGATAATCTACTTTACTCTAACCTAGCATAGCCTTGCTTAACCTTGCTCTACTAAACTCTACTCTACTCTACTCTAGCCTAGCCTAACCTAGCACTTCTCTACTCTGCATGCCTTACTCTACTTTGCTTTGCCCTTCTCTGCTCTGTTATGCTCTATTCTTCTCTACTTTTACCTAGAATAGCCTAGCCTAGCTTAACCCAACCTAGTCTAGCTCTACTCTACTCTACTCTAACCTGACCTTACCTAACCTAGCTCTACTATCTACCCTTCTCTACTCTAATCCACTCTTCTTTACTTTACGTTACTCTAGCCTCACCTAGCCTAGCCTTTCTTAGCCTATCCTAGCTCTGTCTTACTCTGCTTTGCTCTGCTCTATTCTATTTTTCACTGTTCTACCCTATTCTGCTCTACTCTACTTTGTTCTACTCTTCTCTACTCTACTCTACTCAACTCTCTACTTCTCTTCTCTCCTCTCCTCTCCTCTTCTCTCCTCTGTACTCCTCTACTCTAATCTACTCTACTTAACTCTTCTCCACTCTACTCTACTCTAATGTAATCTACTGTACTCTACTTTATTCTACTATGCTGTAGTATACTTTACTCTACTCTACTCTAGTCTAACAAAATCTAGCTTTACTATAATCTACTCTTCTCTACTCTACTCTACTCTTCTCGAGCTTAGCCTAGCCCATCCTACCCTAGCCATGCCTACCTTAACCTAGCCTAGCCTTCCCTAACCTCGCTTTACTCTACACTACTCTATTATATCCTATCCTAGCCTAACTTAGCTTAACATAGCCTAATATGGCTGAACTCTACTCTACTTTGCTCTACTCTACTTTTCTCTACTTTACTTTGTACTACTCAGCTCTTCCATACACTATTTTCCTTTACTCTACTCTACTCTTCTACTCTACTCTACTCTGCTCTACTATGCTCTGCTTTGCTAAATTTTACTCTCCTCGACTCAACTCTATTCTAATGTACTATACTCCACTCTACTCTAATTTATTTTACTACTCTACTATACTTTACTCTACTCTACTATACTTTACTCTACCCTACTTTACACATCTCAAGCCTAGCCTAGCTTAACCTTGCCTAGTCTAGCCTAGCCTTGCTCTACTTTACTCTACTATACTCTACTCTATTTTATTCTACTCTAGCTAAAAAATTTTAACATAGCTCTATGCTACTCTACTCTACTTTATTCTACTATGGCCTAACCAAGCCTAGCCAAGCCAAGCCTAGCCATACTGTACCCTGCTCTACTTAACTCTATTCTACTATACTCTAGCATAGCCTAACCTAGCTTAGCCTAGACTAGCCTACACTACTTTACCCTATTCTATTTTAGAATAGCTAAGCCTAACATAGCTCTATCACACTTTACTCTACTATACTCTACTCTACTCTATTCTACTCTACTATATTATACTTTACTCTATTATGCTATACTCTACTCTACTCTGCTTTATGCTACTCTACTCTACTCTACTTTACTCCACCCTACCCTACTCCAACCTAGCGTAGCCTTGCCTAACATAACCTATCCTAGCATAATTTAACCTCACCTAGCCTAGCCTAGCCTTACATTACTCTACTATATTTTATTCTACTCTACTCTGCTCTACCCTACTCTAACCTACTCGAACTTAGCCTATCCTACCCAAGCTTAGCCAAGTCTAGCTTAACTTAACCTCACCTAGCCGACCC